>JAQIWG010002411.1:0-20477 GCA_034695025.1 Chamaedrilus cognettii | reverse complement strand
TAGCCCAGACAGACTAAAGTTGGTACTGGCTCACACCGCTAAATAAGGGGGCAAAAAGACGCTCCCGGGCAGTATACGACACATGTATTTTGTAACGATGTTCAGTTGTTTTTACTTATTGCAGGATCAATGTCTTATAAATCGCAATCCCCAGATTTCCAGTGATATTTTGTATAAAATTATACGTGTGTCATTTAATAGAGGTTGTTTTTTTCCCCCAAAAATTCAATAGTGGCATTTTACGTCGTTGCAACTAGAATCTAGTGGTGTTCAATTTTAGTTAAGTGTCTGTCACCCTCTGCAGTCATTTCACAATGGGCCGCTTTAGAAATCAAGTTTGCTCTCAAATAATGGTCCTTGAACCATGAAACCAACGATAAACCGATCTGCATAATGCTGGCAGAAAGTCATCACTTGCAGTAAGCCATACAAAGGTTTCTACTCCTTCGATAATTAGCACGCCAAGAAGAACTTGACTCAATAAATGATTTTCTATAATTATAGGAAATAAAGGCTGTGAAAGTTAAACATTGCAAACTGGCACATATAAATTCTTCAACAGTGCCCCTACTATCCTGTAGTCGTTTAGCATCAGTACGCCAACATTGTCGGTCCAATAAATGGCAACTGTGACTTAAGCCACGTCAGTGCCTGCAATTTCTACACTACGCTCTGAATTGAATAAGAACGATACACTGCATTTAGATGCTTTCCCTTGTGTCAGGCCAGCGGTTAGGCAGCCTGCTGTTAGTTTTCGCTTTGTGTGGCGCTTAGTTTAAAGCTTAAGGCTACATGTATGTACATTGTATGCTCACTAACAGCAATCTACCTAGCACCTGCTATACGCTTAGCGCATGCCGTAGCTCAACTCCTAGCCGTCTAGCTGTGGAGGTTCATTTTAAGGACGGTGCGTGAGTAACAAACACTATAACCGTCCAGTTTTGTGTAAGAGGGCCGCCACATAACCGCTCCCCCTTCTTTAGTCGCCTTATACGACTCGCCCGGGGAGCGCTGGGCTGCAGGCCCATTCTTTGTTCCCGGGCCTGCGCGGGAAAAATTGAAAATGGGTCTAGCCGTCTAGCTTCTGACTGGTAACCCTTTAAATAGTGCTAGAACCCACTGCGGGCTAGGCACAGAATTGGCACAACGGCAATTGGCTTGAGAAACGAAATTGATGACAATCTTAAGGTCTGTTATAGAGCTCTGCTTGAAGTTAGACCCGGGATTTAACTTTAACATCAAGCGCCATATCGATTCACAAAAGGGAAAGACATGCTGTCAATAGGCAATGTTAATACTAAATATGCTATTATAACGATTTCGTGATTTCGTTCTTGTCGTTTAGGACCGAATTGTAACTCGCGTGTAGCACAAAGAGCTCTGCGCTGCAAGTCAATTCTTAGTTCCCATGCCTGCAGGGGGCACTACTTTTATAACTTTCGCATCTTTTTTGTGCTTTTATGAGGATAATCAAATCGATCAATCCATTCATCATCACGCAATATCAACACACTGAATCAATGCGTAGTTCATTTACCTTGAGAGCCAGCCGTATTCGGGTTTCCACGGCAGCTGGATGAGGGTCCTGGGATCCGGTACGACGTTCATTTCCGGGTCAGCTCCGTCGGCCTTGAAGAACATAGCGCCCGGGACACCCGTACCATTTCTCTGTACGTTCCTGCATCACGCGCGTTCAACTCGCATTCAATTGACATTCAATTTGCATTCAATCCGACACAGCTACAGACAGGGGTCAGAATGGAATAGGTCTGCAGCCCAGAGTGCCCCGGGTGAGTCGCACAAGGCGACTAAAGAAGGGGAGACGTTTCGTTGGACTGCAAGTCTTTGCGCTGTAGTCATTTAGCGTAATAACCGTTCTCTGAAACGGTACACTCTGTATTCAATTCGTACTCATTTTGCATTCAAATCACATTCAACTGGCATTCAATTCAACTCGCATTTAACTGGCATTCAATTCAACTCGCATTCAACTGGTATTCAATTCAACTCACATTCAACTGGCATTCAAACCTCCTCAAGTCCCACACCCCCACCAAGTCCACCTATCACCTGATGGCTCTCTTGGGCACGATGCTCGTGCGTGTGTCAGAGTTCAAGGTCGTGTAGGTCACGAGAAAGTACTTGATGCCCAGTTCCTCGGCCCTCGTCTCCAAGTCTATATCCCCGAGGGGCAGCGGCAGGCTGTGCCGGTCGGGGTCAAGGTCGCTGAAGCCTGACTCAGCGCGAGGCCCGGCGTCGTGGGCCGTGGAGGGCGCGCCGAGTTCCCTGCGTGGCGGGGGGGGAGGGGGAGGCTCGGCCATGGAGTCTGCTGGGACTAGCTACAGCTGCTAGTGGGCTGAAATAAGAAAAAGAAGGAAGTAAAAAGTTTTCTTTTTTTGTAGTTTAGGGACCGTGTGTAGCACAAAGACTATATGCAATCCGGTTTTGTGCAAGGGAGTCTGCACAGAACCGCTCCCCCTTCCTTAGTCGCATTTTACGACTGGCCCGGGGAGCTCTGGGCTGCAAGCTAATTCTTTGTTCCCCAGCCTGCAGGGGGTGAAGTAAAACGAAAATGTAAATGTAGTCGCGAGAGCAAACATGGCTTAATGAGCATTTGATCGATCTCGCTTCCCCCCCCTCCCCTCTCCACCCCCCTTCCTGTAGATTAACTAACGTGAGGCCCTGAACGTACTAGATCACATAAGTACTAATTAACTATGGGCTAATACACGCCAAGCTGCAGCCTAACCACGAGGCCCAGTTAAGATAACAGCCAAGTTGAGATCAAACCGCTGAAAGTTCAAGCTTCGAGAGTCTAATGACGCCCTATAGGTTAATGAGTCCTAATGAACTCTTGAATGGTTATAGGCACTGTAGGTCTAATTACATTGGTAAACGTTATTCATTAGCTCTAATAGTACTTGTTTAACGTAGACACTATAGAGTAGTAGGCCTAAGTCTAAAACACAGGCCCCACACCAAAATATGAAAACCAAATTTGCAGTTCCCACCCACCCACTTTAAATTCTTATTCGGCTAGGGTGGGGTTGAATTTTAAGGACCGTGTGTTAAGACTATTAACGTCCGGTTCTGTGTAAAGAGGGCCCAAGAAGAGGGCCACCACAGAAAAGCTCCCCCCTCTTTAGTCGCCTTTTTTGCTAGCCTTGTTAGGATAGGCAAGTACCCGCAGTAGGCCCGCACCTACGATTCAAGCAAATGATGTTTTTTCCATCTCCGTTTGCATGACATATTTTTGGTGCGTTACAAGTGCGATAATGTACGTACATACATACGTATATACAGCGGAAGGCGGCGATCACTCACTAGATACGCTTACAATGTTCGACCGGTTAATAATCTCAAATCGTTTTGCTCGCTGCAGCCTGGATGCGACGCTAGACTTCAGCCTCCTGTTGCAGCAACACAGCCGGCACCAGTCATGAGCGCGTCAATGTCAATCGGACGGGCTCTAAGCCCGACGCGGCCACGCCCAGTCAGAGCTCACGAACCTCAAACTATAAAACAGTCCTCAGCTGTCTGTTAAATAACTCGTTGAGGATTACGCGCGCGCGCCGTAGAGTCAATAGCAAGGCCTCTAACACCAGTACACTGCGGGCCGCCGCTGTAAGCCCGCCTGGCTACTGGGCCTACGCGCTGCCGCCCTTTAATCATCGTGGTACGATCAAGAGTGACCAAAGCGCAATTTGTCACAAAGCACAAAGTACCAGATAATGATTCCAGCACCACAGCTTCGACCATAACGCGGAAATACTGTAGCAGTCAAATCTAAATTTTGAAGCGATCGAGAACATTTGAAAGTTTCAGGAACGTGTGTAATTGCAGACCATTACAGTCCAGTTCAGTGATGAGGGCCACGCACAAACCTTCTTCAATCGCCTTTTATAATGCTGCTTCTACTTTATCTGGATAAATGCTGCTACAGCGCTACCAACATACTACCACGTCATGCATAATTATTGCACAGGCACTAAATACGAGTTTGACATTCACACGATTCATTCACACACTAGTAACATTGACTTCTATAAACTGTCAAGCGAATGTCAACAGGCTACATCTGGTCAGCCTAAGCGTACTAAATACTGGCTGTACGCTCGCTAAGATTACAACAAGAGCGGCTCTGCTGCGCAGCAGCTCGCAGCAGCTGCTGCAGCTGTGCAGCCCTGTGCTGGACCACACGCAGCATCAACATGCCTGCTGCACGCCCGTTTTGAATCCTCATACACTTTGTCTAATAATAGATTTAAGATTAGACTTAATCTACGCCCAACCTTAGAACCCTAACTATGCTTCAGAATTTTTTGGTGTCGACCCAATGGAAATGGACATAAATTTAGTACTCAAATGGAACAATGGCAAGGCACTGCAAAATACGCACGCTGTTTGCCAATGCTCGACGTTCTATCACGACCAAACTAAATCGTGTTAAAAATACACGGTGGTAAATAAAAAAGTGACCTCGCACTGTCACAGTAATTCACCCACCGCGCAGTCTCCACGAATATTATTTGATTAGAATACAATTTCACACTGGTAGTTCAGTTATTGGCAGGCACAATAACGATAATAAAGCGGTGTAGATTGCGCGCAAAATGATTTTTTATGGCTCAAGTACTGCCCTAGGCTCAAGACGATTATGCAATAGCGTGCAAAGTGAGAAGCAGAGTTTTTGGACCACAGAGTAGAGTTATAAACTAGGTTCGGTGTTGCAGCGGGCAGAGAAGACATCAGACCAAATATATCTAGCTAGACAGACGAAGGCTCGATCAGCACAGAAAGGGCAAGGCTCAATGTATGCGAAACTGTGAGGTCATATCTTTTAGTCCACGGTTTACATTCGTAGAAATAAGACATTAAATTTCTTCATCGCATTCGATTCTAGCATAATTACTCAGTATAAAATGCCCGTGAACCGTACCGATCCGAATGTAATTAAATCTCACACGGCTGACAACCTCAATATTAATGAACAGACCCGTGGTCGAGTGATAAACAAATGCTTCTCGGACACCAGACACTGCAAATGATAGATCTAGCTTCGCGTAACGACGTAGCGCAAAACTTTAAATATAATTTAATGGCAAAGGCACCGCGAAAGTGGACACCAAAGGGAGATATCAAACGATGCATCGCATCGTGCAGTTGTACAGACTTGAAAAAAATTTAAATTTAAATACGAACAGCAAAGTCGCGTCATAGTTCTATTTACCGCCGCTGCTGCGAGCCTATTCGCACAGTGCCAGTCAATAAAACTCTGACATCAGTTCACTGTTTGTAGTTCAATTTTAAAATTCTTGCGCGCACATATGAGCACGGAACGAGTCAGTAACTGCAGTTTGTCACCTTCCTAACTTACAGCGCGAGTATTGCTGGAAATAACGACGACTGCGTTCTAAGAAATACACGGAAAATAATCAACTTTCAATACGTCAAAAGCAATGTATAATCTAATAACAATAAATCTACAACAAAATCACTAAAAGTTAGTAAATCGTTCAAAATCTAGCAAAAAAACATTCCAATTTAAGTTTATTTATCCACGCTTCATTTCATAACAACTGACTGATGCAACAAACACTTGAGGGAATTAAAACAAATAGAATGCGTAATATGGAAACGGCAACGACGCAGAAATTTGACGTTTTCAATGACGTCGTCGGACATCAAAACGGACAATAAACTCATTCTGAAAACTAGTATCACTAGTATAATGACTGGTCAGTACTACTAATCACTATTACTTATTACTAATTACAAATTAATAATTGCTCGGCGTTTGCAGGCAGCGGTTCCGGTGAATTTCACAACGTTAACTTCTTGTTACACAAAACGGAATCAAATCTCTTCAAAAACTTCACAATTTCAAACCGTTCTACGCAAACACCAACAGTCATATTACGACAACGACAAAAATGCCTCAAATCTGTATCAAACTGACCAATGCTGCCTAGGCTAATAGCCTATTGGTCCAGAGAAATATTCCTTAAAACATCTATCAAAAATGAGTCACGCAAATTTAACACGCAACTTAACGTAACTCAAACAAAAATTAACAACACCGACAATAAAGAATAACAACAAGCTCTCTAAGCTGCACCGAATGTGAGAGGAAGTTCATCAAAAAGAAATCAGGATGCACACGTGCAAACGCTACTGGTCGGTATTATGCAGTGCGCAGACAAGAAATTAATTCCAAACTTACGATATACACGCATCGAAGAATATATTTTCTGCTTGCTTGTGTACTAATACGCGATTGTCAAAAAACAACGTCACCACATCGTTCTAGCCAACCATAAAATAACTCGCTCAATGCCAACCGTAGCAAAAATAAGTCTCTAATGCGCGACATTATCAAACAACCACATAACTTATTGCTCTTGGTCACGCTACTACAATATAAATATATTCATGAGATAAAATCTGAACGAACTAAGCTGAACAATAAATAACTTTCACACACTTTGAATACCGCGGTAGAACCTCGGTTCATGCTAACTATACAAACACTCAGTAGGTTAATGCTCCTCTCAGACCCGGAGGCTCCGATCGACAAGTTCTGTTGGATTACTCAACACGCGTTTGCTGCAATTCGGATCAACGGCTTAACATTAGTCGGTGCAAAAATGCAAATGGCCCTGAGAGATAGTACCAGAAAAAAAGTCATCAAGAACGATAATCAAAGATTTTAAATGAATTTGGACTTCCGTTAAATCCCACCTAAAAAGAGCGATGCATGAATAATACGGCACCGACGGCTAAACCAATTTCGTCCGCAGCCTAAACTTTATCGGATGCCAACGAAGCTTAAAATTAAAAGCGATCGACAGAAATGCATAGATAGAAAACAAGCAGCACTGTGATTGTACACGAGTAATACGCATTCATAGAGCAGAGCACAAAGCAAATCTCAACGCATCGAATCATAGACCAGCCAGTCAACAAAGTAGCCTTATGCTCAGTTTCATGAACGCGAGTTAAGATCAAGATTGAGATTAGTTACGGACTCACCAATAAGCGAGCTCAAATTTCTTGAATTGCTGATCATTCACCAACGATGATAGGTCAGTTTGCAACTCAATCTCGATTTCAATTCGCATTCGTGCAATTGGGCATTTGTCCAGCTCTATTTAAAACAGTTCTAGTTATAGCTAGTGTTAGTCTCAGACTAAAGTCTGGTGATGACTTGCTTGTCTGTTTCAGCGGAATCTCGCTCTGCTTCACTGCCTTCGGCCACCCCCCCTGCTGCAGCCTGCACCAGCGCCTCTCTCTCCGCGACGCTACGAGTCCTTGCCTCGCGAGCCAACGCTCTTTTTCTTCTTTCTGGTCGAACAAAAGCCCTGTCCGTTGGAAGCACAAACACAAATTTGCTCGCTGCAGAAGTCTCAGCTTTTGCGCAGTGGTTTCCCACCGCTTCATCTTCTTCTTTGCTTCTTTTTACTGTTTCATCTTCCTCGCTTTCATTGCTTTTCATTGCTTCATCGCTGCTTTTTCTTTTTGGCGCATCTTCAAGTCTTTTCACTGCAGCAAGCGCCCTGTGCCTAGACTCCATCGCATCTATCTCACGATCGGCATCGCCAAATTCATCATCATCGGCCTGCGTCAACACACCCGAACACTCACCCGATCTGTCTCCCTGCCTCTTGTAGTCTGCGTGCTTCACTACAATCTGTTTTTCTGGGTTAGGAACGGCCGCCATGACCGTCCAGGTTCCAGTTTTTGTTACGAACTTGCTTGATCCGGTCTCCCCTACAAGACATTCACCGCCGGAATCTCTTGCAAATTGGGTCGTTGATTTTTCAACCAATGGCGATTCAGCAGCCTGGATTCCCGAAAAAGACTGGGTTTCATACAAAGCCAAAACTGAGAGCAGAGCAGACGTAGGATTGTCTTCCACCCTCGGGGGATTGGACTGACTTTGAGACACAGTATTCTCGACGTATCTTTTGTTTGATCGCTTCGCCGGCTTTGGATGTAACGATACACCAGCACCCTCAGAGCTCTTATCCCTCACCCTCTCCTTACCAATCCCCTCATCATTAACACAACCAAAATCGTTTTGATCCTGCACCAAATTTTTCCTACTGTCAACCTGATCATCGTTTTTCAATCCAAATCCTGAATCTTTATCTTCGAGCAGTACATTCCGTTCTTCGTGCTCAGAAACTTTCCCTTTGCCCAAATCTTTATTATTGTCGATATTCAGCTGATCGACGTCATTCTGGGAAATGCCCGAGTATTTCCACACAAGTTCGCCGGGATTTTCCTTTTCCTCGCGCGTTACGGATTTTCGTTTCCGCCCCCTTTTCATCCGTTCGCGCCAATCGGATTTGTCCCAATTTCCCCCCACCGCCTCTTCCCCGCTTCCAAATTTTCCCTCCGGCTCCCCTAGATTAATTTCTTCTGCATTACCACCCATACCATCCCCCTTATAGTTTTTTCGTTCCGCAATTTCACTAAGAGGGATCGTATTTTCGCCGACTGCGCACCCCCTCATTTCAATTACTTCTTGCCGCCTCTCGTTTTCAGTGGGGGGCGGTATACCACCCTCAAGCTCTTCATCTAGAACGATGATTTCGTAGGGGGCGCACTGGGGCACACCGAGAGCTTGACAGAGTCGCGCAAAGAATCCCTTATCTAGGTCACGGATCTCTGTGCGCCAGCGGTCATAGCGCCACGACACCTGTAGTCAATCACAGAGCAGAATCTGATTATTTCTGTTGTCAACCAAAAAAAATTATTCCCCGCATTCAGGAGCATATCAAAAGGAAGAACAAATTTTCATTATAATTAAAGAGTTTGACCAATTTGGAATATCGATCATATTACACTTCCAATATTCATATCAATTATTCATCAATTAAATTCAATCTACGGACTACGAGCAAACAATACCTGTCGCAGGGCGACCACGGGCGCGAGCACCATGATCACCGCACACACAAGCGCGGGATATGCCGCCACTAGCAGGGGACAGAGCACTAGGTAGTGAATTAGGCGCCGTGCCCAGCCTTGCCCCTCCGTGTCGCTCAGATACAAGTAGAGGTTAAACCAGCAGAGGGTCGTCAGGTAGAACGAGGAGGTGACAGAGAAAAGGACGGCCAGGGGGACGAGCAGAAGGGTGAAGAGAAGGACGTGGGGACCGCTGTGGGCAGTCACCGGGCACCTGCGGAAACAGAAACAGCAGAGTTAAAAATTAAGTTTTAAATCTGCAAGTTACACGCCAATTTGGGACTGACATCAGCGTGAATTTATCGTATCATATTAAGGTAATTAATTTTGTCTAAATTAGTTTTTTCAATAACAAGAACAAAATTTGAACAAACAAATGTAAAAGAGCACTATTTTCTCTTAATAAAACAGTCGTTAAATAGGCCATTTTCTGTACCATAATAGTATTTCAGAAAGCAATTTGGTGTTTTTACTTGTTGAAAATAAATCTAACGTGTACAAAGAATCCTGTATCCTGAATTCAGTATACAAATAATTAACCTGTATATAAAATATATGCATTCTGATATCGAATACCATACCGTGCAACATTCATGTGTTATAGCAATAAACTACATTTAACAAAATCCACTTGCAATAGTGATACTTGACAAAAAAAATTCCACCTTGTGCCAGGTTTTCCAGCCTTGTATGAATCTGCCCTATTCAATTCTCTTTCCTGTATACCCACCCGCACCCGAATTGTTTCCTCACTTCCCCTCGCATTCCCCGCACGGCGAATTGTTCCCGTCACCTCCACTACTTGACCCTTCCTTTTTCCTGTATCCCCTAGCAACGCTTTTGTCGCCCCAAGCGACCGACCGAGGGCCAACCTTTCATCTCGGACGGTCGGAATCTTATCGTTCCGATCCAGGCTTCGCACCTTCCGGCCCCCTCCACAGTACAGATTTCTTTTCCTTCTATCCCTTGGGGGCAGTTCCCCCGTGTGCCGTCTCCACGAATCCCCCCCATGGGACACACCTGCGTAGGGACTAACCCCCCCTGTTTCCAAGGAAACGCGGCTTTCCAGGCAGGGAGGGGCGAAGAGGCCTCGCTTTTGACTCTCTCCCGACGCGTAGCTGGCGGCGCTGAGAAGAGAGGAGTGGATTGAGGGGGCGCCGTGGGCCGGAGGCGCCTCGCCCCCCAGGGTGGAGGGGAGAGGGAGGAAGTTAAGGGAAGCGCCGGGGCGCGCGATGAAGCCCCCGTCGTCCAGCTCGTCCGTGTCTGAGTGGCGGGGGGTCGCGCCGCGCCGAGGCATGGCCTGGCTACGAACTTCGAAGTTTTAGACCATTAAACTGGACTGAAATTAAAAGCACAGTTAATATTTTGTGCAAAAGTTTTATCTACACATTCGAAGAGTATTAATCAAAGTACAAAACAAAATACAGTCACACACACTCGCATATTGAACACGGTCTCGCTCGCCATAGTGGTACGTAAATTTGACTCAAATTCCTTCTCTAAGACGTATCCATATTTTAAATGATTTATTTCTAAAAGTTAAAAATCACCGAATGAAAACAAAATGTTGGATCGCTAGCGACAGAAATAGCGATTGCAAATCAAATTGTAACAATTATTTGTATCATTGATCTACTTACCTATTAAGTAAATCAAATATAGTATCAGAGCAGTAGCAATTATTATTCTAGGTAAGAGGTAGTCAAATAATCTTCTATTATCTTGGTAGTAGACTATAGCTGTTGGTCCAAATAGTCTGTAAAATATCAAATCATTCGTTTAGGTAACTCGAAAAACGTTTGAATTTGAAGCGTTTTTCACACATGTTTTTAACATGCTATCATCACCTATTGATTTAACAAAACTAAATCATGACAGCAATGCAAATATATTTAACAGCAACAATATTCGACTGAAAAAATCACATATCAAATGATTCACAACGTTAACGGCCATCTGGATTGAAATAACAAATACGCATACACACAGCAGCCCATAACATACATACAACGTTGTCTGAAAAATACGCACCAAAGGCCACGTACACAAATTTAAAATTTAAATGAAAAAATCATTGTACATCACAATCATTAGTTAAGAAGGAGACCACAGTAAAGGCTTTAATCATGATGTAAGTAATTAATGCAAAGAGTACGTTTTGCTTAAAATGCAAAAATGCAAAAAAATGATCTGTTACGTTCACAGAGCAAAGTTGAAGCAAACTCAATAATTATACAGCAGAGTAGCGATAGAAAGGCAAAATTGAACCTATATCGTCATCAAGCCAAGCGAATGCGATAAAAAATTCTTCAGCTCTAATTATTAGATGCCGGCGTTCCAAAATGCTGACGACAGGCAGCAAAACTAACTTAACATTAGCAGTTCTAAATAAACCGCCTACTTCAATAAACATATTCAAAAATGTATGCGCACTAGAAAAAAAAAACTACCTTTGCATTTCTCGCGTAGTATTATATTCATCCGCTTTAAGGCATGTCTGCGTGTAGAAAGGGCACCATGAGCACACACTACAGAACAGGCACCATCGCGCCTGGAAATACATGAATCGTAACTAGCTGAAAATAGCAAATTGCACAAATTTGTAGAAGCTACAGTATATGTAGAAGTACAAAACATGAGGATTTTTTTTGGCCCACCTTGTATTTCAAAGAACTTGTCATCGAAGTTATTGTGTAAGTAAACAGCTCTCTAAAGTGCACATACGTAATTATTTTACAACTATCTCCTACTGACATTGGACACCAAGCAAATATTCGACAGAATACTAGAAATAATCAAACACATCATTGATGCTGCATTGGGTGTTAATTAAAATATCATAAAATCAAGTCTTCTGCGCAAATATTCAACACTAATAATTACAATTTGCTAATTAGACAATATAAACGCCACTTAGGTCTCCTGTGCAGAACGAGTGCAAAATACACAAGGCACCTCGATAAAGGTAAACTGTAAGCCTTCACCCGCAGCTGTACAATTAACAATAATTCACAAAAAAAAAAATTGCAATATATTACATCTAAGAGCGCAATAAAAACAAGTCCGAACATTTAAAGCCGTCGCAATACACCGAATCTTGAATGAACTACTAGCAGACTTCTTTCTTCAATTTTCACCATGCTAAGGCTAACTATTATCCTGAAGAATTTGATTTAGACACGATTAAAATACCAAATTGCACAATTTCCATTTAACTCAAATTTTTACAATATTATTTATTGGCAAAACGTAAGCATTTGTTACTAAATTTGCAGACACGCTTTTCGCACTCTTGCTATGGGTTACGTTATTCTGCAATCCAATAAAAAGGCAGCGTTTAGTGGGTTATCCGATGAAGAGGCTGAATGAATGGGTCATCCAATCAGTATTCAGTTCGTGGATTGACGTCATGAATCAACTCAAGAGGTCTGAAACACAAAGAAAAAAAGATTACTTCATAAACCACAACAAGATCTTGTATCTCAAAAATTTGTATTAATAAAATGATTAAAAAGTGAATATAGTGTATTTTAATGTATTTTATCGTATCTTAATGTATTTTAATGTATTTTATTAGTATTTGTATAGTATATTGTATATGTATTTTAATGTGTTTGAATGTATTTCATTGTATTTCAGTGCTTTTTAATGTATTTTATTGTATATTTTTAATTGTAAAGATGTGATTAAATATAATCATTATGATATAGAGATACCAATCAATATAAGCTATACCAGGAACACAATTAATTATATCTTGGCCCATTAAATGCTTTACTACCACAATTAGCAAAAACTTGGAACAAATTTACACGGCTATCTATTCTTGAAATAAGAATGATATAAACTTTGTACACATAAAACTTTAAGCGATATTACATTTTGACGCTTATTGATAACATTGTTAAACCTGCGCGTAATATGCTGCAGCGTAGTCTCGGCTTTTGTTTCAAAAATAAAATAAATTCAGTTTAATTTAAATATAAAATTCAAACTACAATTGCTTGAATTTTTCAAATACGAAAATGCAAAAATAGCTCTCTAGCGGAAACACATATCAAATGCAAATTTAGGCATATCGAATGCATACTAATGGTTTCTGTCCTTAATAAAGTAAATTACAAAAAAGCATTGATGTCAAACAGCATTGCATCTAATATACAAAGCAGTTTCATCCAAAACAAGAAGAAAAGAGCAATAAATGAATTAATTTGTAACTCAACGTCAGCGAATGCAATGTAATCTTCTTAAAACCGAAGCAGGCATTTAATTTTTTTTAAAGGGAAAAATGCGCAAAAAGTGGCTGCCCTTTCCAGGGGCGCTATATATTTACAATCGGATGCGTGGAACTAGTATCTCTGGTCGATATTTGCATCGGTGACCAGGGACTGGTACTCAGGATACAGAGAGGCAGTCACACTGCAGGCCCAACGATACCGTATCACATCCCCGTGTAGTTTGTAATCATTAATTTAAGACATAGCATGATAAATAACTAAGTTCCACTGCTACGCAATCAAATACCAATAAGCTACAAAATAACTCACATCCGCTGTTAGACCAAAAATAGTCAAATATCGGCAAACAACTAAATAACCAACATCCACTGCTAGGCACAAACAGCCGAATGTCCATAAACACCTGACTTGGAACTATAACTCACTACTATTAATTGATCTAATTTAGAACGTCTGCATCATTAAGATAGCACTCGATTGAATAACTGACCCTTAGGTCGGTTTTTCCATCACGAGTTACAACTTTAATCCTAGATTAATATCTAAAAAGCAATCACATGGCACTAAACTAATCATAGATCAAGCATTCAGTTCGCTCATTGGATGTGATGTCATCATGACCTCGGATTGAATTTTTATGTTTGAAGAAAAAACCGGCGTTAAAGTCAGCTTCATTCAGCGGCCGAACCGCGCCGCTCACCGTTTGCCAATCTTCCAGTGAACGACGAGGAATCCGACCCCCAGACAGATGGACACGGACCCGACCACCAGGTACGCGATGCCGAGGAACGGGTTCTTGCCCCCGATCCACGAGGTGGTCGTTAGAATCATCTGCTTCCTACCCCCGAACGACGTCACCGGGTAGGCTGCAGCAGCGCGTAATAGCAAGAACAGTAACAAGAAGTATATCGACGTCACCGGGTAGGCTGTGGCGCGAGTGATAGCAAGAATAACAACAACAAGTCTAAGGGTCAGTTGTTCGATTAGACCTTAATATAGTTTTAAATAGTCAAAGAACAAAAATAACGTCACACCCAATCAGATAGTGTAAATCACATCTTAGATATAAATTCAATTCAATAGAGGCACAGTTGTTCAATAGAGATTGGAGATAATATAAAGTCACAAACCAATGAGATAGTGCAAATTAGATCGCAGATCATTCAAAATCACTATTGTTGATGCGTTATTTGAATATATAAGATCATTCAAATACTTCTCTATTAAACAACTGAGTCTCAGAGTTTGTCTAGGATAAATTTAGTTTACATCGCATTTTAGCCCGTCTTATCTTCCCGTATCAAATTTTGATCAAAAGGATCGTCAAATATTTACAGACGATCAAATTATCATCGTCATTTACCATACGCGACGGTGAGCGAGTAGTTCCCGGCGGGAAGCCCGTTGCGGAACGTTCCGGTCTGGTTCACCACGCGGTAGAGTTTGCGGAAGTTGGGCAGGGCAGCGGTGCGCATCCACACGATAAGGTCCTCGTTCTTATAGCCATTGTTAGAGGGGTCAGCGGGGTCGAGCTCGTTCACAGCGCGGCTCCAGAAAGGAGGCGGGAGGGTGTCGTTGAATGCTGGAATCAAATTTTGCGACGCATTTGAAATTTTAACAGATTTACTTACAATTTTTTCTTCTTTTTCCATAATTTACAAATAAAATATGTATAAATAATAAAAAACCCTGTGTTACAGGCCCTTCAGTAAGGCTGTTAAACACACAAGTGTCGCTAGCTGCTAACCCCATGCCAGATAAAATGAATTTAGTCTGTGTCTGGAAGGGCACCCAGCTGTAAAAAACCCAGCTCCAGAAGTCCTCATCAAAGCTCAAACGCATAAAACTGTGTGAAAACATGGACATTAACAGATTACATGACAAAAAAAGGTGGTTAGTCAGTTAATATTCCTGTGCTTGTAACTGACTTCTGCTATGAAGCAAAAATGATTAAAAGGATGAGAAAATAAAACCAAAAAATGCAACTGACACGCAGGGTTGTTGTATTTGGCGTTGACGTCCGTCGTCCACGCGATGCCGGTCTTGACGAGTCCGATTGTTTCATTGTACGTCTGGTTCACCCTTGAGATCTGCAGGGTGTCTGCAAACACAATACGCACAGCGAAATAACACGCAACAAAATCTGACACAAGTACTTGAAAGGACCAATAGCCTATACAAAAAAAGGTGCCTATATAGTGCTCTCAAACAATGTTCCAAACCTAAAATCATCCCAAAAAAAAAATCAATGCGATAAGTAAAATAGAATGGATTTATTCTGTAAAGCATTGAAATCAACTAATTATTACTATTACATCAAGACCGTACCTAGGAATACCCGTCAGCAAAATTAGGCTCATCAGAATTAGGCTCAAACAGAATAAACTCGATGCAAACCGTTAAAAAGGCTGTTTGCGATGGCCCCACACGGCGCGTAGGGAATCCCCGGATCACGGTCGATTGTATCGTTGTAGAGTCCCCGGTACGGCATACAGTCGCTGTTGAGACTGTTGGCCGTTGGCTTGTTGGCGCCCAACAGTTGATCGTCGTCGCGCGATCGCACGTATCGACGATGGTTCTGGTAGTAGTTGGTGAGGCCGTAGTAGAGATACACCACACCCTGCAGTATAAAAACACCACACCATGGTACAGATACACCACACCCTGCAGTAGTACTACACAACAGTCTGAAGTACAAATACACCACACCCTTGATAAAAAGAGAATCAATATTTATTTATTGATAAATCTAAATCAAACTAAATTTACTACAAATAGTCAATAATATTTGTCAAGAGTGAGACAGAGTGAGACACAGAGTGAGACAAAGAGACACTGACGACAAAGTCCTGCTTGAGTTCAAAGGGCACGTTGCAGTAGCACACAGGTTGTGCGTCAGCGTGTGTCTGTATGTAGTCGGAGCACATCTGAGTCGAATCGTTGCGATTGAGACACTTGTCTGTTGTGTAGTCCACTATCAACTCCTGCACCTACAAGCAGCACATCACGCAATCCTATCAATCACGCCCTAACGTGGGCAAAATTTCTCAAATCAAGCACAGGTGTTAGGAATAAAGCGAAAGTCAGAGAGCCTTTGTACGGTGAACGTAACTGACACGAAAGTATTCTTTTAAAGAATCGGAGTCAAGTCCAACAAGGCAACACTCAGATTATAACAGCAGAACACGATTCTATCCAAACTGACTCTACAATGTAAAACATCAACTTGCATCAATATTATACAGCAATTGCAGCTCTGTAGACAAGCCAGCCAGTGGGTGCTGATGCAGCCACAACAGATAATACAGTGTCAATAGGTCCATTTCATGCATGCGCAGCGCATCATTATATTCGATTAAAAGTGCCTGTAGCTAAAAACTCACCTCGCAGGCAATTTCATAGACACTCATATTCCAAACCTCATATCACGCGTCCAACCAACGCTCAATCTGCCAGCACGGAAAGGTGAACGTAAAACGCCAACGATGATGATGATGACAGTCTTACGCGTCACCATGACCTAGTTAATTCTCATTGACTGAGCCTTGACCGACCCCATTAGAGGTGACGAGCAGCGCGATGCCGAGGGGAATGAAGACAATGCCGATGGCTATAAATGCTGGAAGCACCGTCCCAGCCGTCATGATGGGCTGCCAGGCTGGCAGCTTCTGCTGCTTGAACTTCGTGTCTGTCAACGGCAAATTATGTTCAAATAAAAATTTATATCGTATAAAAGTATCGCAAAAAATTCATTCAATTAAATTGCAACCAGTAATTATATATACATATCTATATCTTTTACCGACACACTAATTACTTTATTAGTTATTTGGTTTTAAATAATCATAGAACGAAAATGACGTCACGATCCAATCAGATCGCGCAAATTGGATCCAGGATTGTTTGAATAACACGCCGATATCGGGGAGTTGTTCAAACAATCCTGGATCGTTCAACTATGGTTCACATAACTCTCTATTGGACAACTGGGCCTAAGTGTAGAATAACAATCAGCACATGAACACACACAGTCAAATACAAGCATAGCTATATATCCTTGCTTTACTGCGTTGATAAATAAGATTTAAAAATGAGAAGCTCAAGCAAAATATAGCAATTCTGCTACACGGTACGGAATCCAAATAAACCTTTTGGTCGTCGACTCTTAGGCTTTCCCTCCGATCCATTGTCTTCCTCCATCTTGATCTTCGATCACGCCTAAACCTTGATGCTTTAATAAGTCACTTCCTGTGTGAGAATATCTGAAATACCAATTTTACAATACATTAGTTATTAACAGTTCAATTCAATAATCAACTATAAGAAAAGGAAAATCAGTACTGTCTCAGGGTCTAATGAGCCCATTTTGACGATTTTGGCGACAGTTTATAATTATAGTTGATTATTATAACACTCGAGAATAATCAACTAATCATTCATAATCATAGTACAGGCTTCATGGTCTTCATTAGTCATACTTTGAGGCCAGTAACGCTACCATTTAATTCTGTGCCAAAAAATGCGCCAATCAAAACGTCAAAATCACTCAATAGTCACGATACCTGCAGTTCCGTAATTAGTGCCTAATTTAAGCCAAAAATTATATCATTTTTGTTTGTTTATAAATAAAACGTAAATTAGGGTGTGTAGATTAGTGCACAACTTTTTGAGAACCAATCACGCAAATTATTATTGAAAAAGTGTCCAGCACTAGTCCTGGTCAGGTCGGGCACTACAATTAATCAAGCATTCATTGGTTGCAAATTTTTTGTATTGCGGTGGCTGGCCCTTGTTGTTTAGACTGGTACCAGATAATTTCTGTCAAATCTGGTGCCAGTCGCAGCGCTAAAAATACTGATTGATTAATATTAGTAGGTGCGTTGAACTGTCCTAATTAATAGAAATGCTACTCGTCCGATCGTGTACCAAAGTGCTTTGATGTTATAACCATAACCGTAGGCCTGCAAAGTAAATAGTAAGTTAATTCATATAAAACGCGATCAAATTTCGATTTTGTGTTGAATTGGGTGGACGAAAATTAGAAGACACACCGCCTGCCGGATAGCGTAAATTTTGATCCAGCCCTGATTTTAGATTTTACCCTCGAGATCGCCTGTAGCGGATTGAATTAAATTTAATTTGACGGGTATGTTGAACAATATAATGAGTCGATACTCGTTAGGCTAAGATTATATTATTAACTCACATTTACGTCTATTAATATAGAGCAATGGTCTAGTAGGCCAACTTAATAAGTTTCATTTATAATATATATGCCTCTAGAGTGTTAGATTGTTGTGCATGCTTAATATGCCTATATTTTAGCCCACGCTCAGTGGTTTTCGCATTATTTTGTGTTTGGGGCGGGGGTGTTTCAGAATGTTGGGGGGTGTTCGAAAGAAGGCGTGCTTCAAACGCCTTAGGGTTGGGGGGGGGGGGCGGTTGAAGGTGTCCATTCGATATCGTACTTGGGGAGGTTTCCCCCCCACTGGGGGGGATTCTTGAAAAATCGCTGCCCACGTTTGCTAATTTTACATAACCGTGTGAGGCCATCAGTGTAAGATATGAGAATGACGGCGGACCTGCGCATAACCTGTGGATAAAACTGTGATAGCCTGCGTCTAATAAAGGCTGCCGGTATTTCAATAGTGAAACTAAAGTAAAAGTTAACACAGATATTCCGGTAAGCGGTCAAACATATTGCATTCAGGGCTCCAGAGAATGAACTCAGCACCTGCTAGCCCCTTCCCCGTCGTGGGGGCTGTTCCCCCAATGCCTCCCCTGCTGCTTGCCCCGGCTGGGAGAGTGGTGGACAATGGGGGGCCGCTGATGAAGTCACCGCCCCCACTTACTCTGTCAGAAGGTAAGAGCAGACTCAGGGTTCATTGTCCAGCCTAGTGTTATTTAAGTGATTTTTTTTTGTATCAGTTCAATGTAAGTTATACACAAGATATTTCTAGTTATAAACAAGTATTTTGTGAAATGACACCAGAACGTCAAAAAGGGACCAAGCGTCCCTGTAAGAGCAAACTCTATGACTTCCTAGCACTACAATATGAAATATAATCTATGGTCTCAGATCTAAAGTAGATCCACCAATAACAGTGAGTTTAAATTGAATCTGAGAGCGAATTTACTCGTCTGATTGAGTTTTGGTCTCGTTTTTATTCTGTGAGTATTTAAAAGAAAATAACACTGGATTAAACTGTTTCATTTGTCTGTCGTATTTTTATTACATATTTGCGATGATTCATCCATGGACAGATCCTGTGGATTCAGTGGATCCCAAAGTGTAGGGATGCAATGACATGGGCTAAGTATAGATCTGGGTTTAACTCAGGCTAAATATCTGGGTTTAATTCAGGCTAAATATCTGGGTTTAATTCAGGCTAAATATCTGGGTTTAATTCAGGCTAAATATCAGGGTTTAAGTCAGGCTAAATATCTGGGTTTAATTTAGGCTAAATATATCTGGGTTTGGCCTAATTCCTACAGAACAGAGTCAAGTATAAAATGTGTTGAAGCATTGAGTGTATTTGTGATCTATCCCTACAATCCTAGGTATATCAGCCACACCCTGATCAACTTGGGACGCTCCTTGTGTAAATACAACTTGCCATGATCCTTATATTAAACAGCTTGTTTTGCTCCTGATATGTTACATGCTATACTCTAGTAGTGCTGCAATAAGTGCTGCCTAAAGATTGTATTAATAGCTGTGGAGCTTGCTGTGCTTTTGTGCTATGCCGTTTGGCCAGTGATACCATTAAACCACAATGGAATATACCTAGATTATGGGCATCTTGGCTAAATAATATTCCTAGACTGCTTATTTTGACGATAATAGAAATTCCCAGCTGCGGTTATAAAATGCATAATTTGGTATCAGAAATCCCCAGATATCTGGAGATTACGTTAAAAATCAGATCGATAAACGACTGAAATATCGCTGAATCTAGTGATATGTCCCTAGCAATGGCATCTCTGCTCTTGGCCAGTGTCTACCCTACACACACTATCGTGGTCTATCATAGACCTGATTGCAGCCAAGTGCTAGCCCGGGCCTGCCATACAGTGGACTAGAAGGTACAGTGTAGTTGCCTAGCTGGCGCAGCAAGCCGGCAGCCTGCCGTTGGCATGCGAGGCTTCAATATTATCTTCCTCTGCATTTATGCCCCAGTTGAAATGAGCAAGGCTGTTGACGATAGAAGTGTGGGGGAGGAGCCCGGGCGGGTCGGGCGGGGGGGGGGGGGGGGCGGGGGGGTA
>JAQIWG010002410.1:0-20479 GCA_034695025.1 Chamaedrilus cognettii | reverse complement strand
TAGTCATTGTGCTACACACAGTCCCTTAAACTACAAAAAATAAACAAACATTAAGCTAATCATAGGCTTATACGCCTGTGAAATATCACAGTCAGTCTATGATAAAAAAGATATATACAATTTATACAATGCCCATGTTTATCATCAAAATAAATCGGAGCTCTGGGCCACTGGTATACTCCCTGTTTGCCGAGGGTAAAACATTCTCGTAAAAATGCCCTATATTCGCGAGCATCCACGCATGTCTTCCGCTGGAAGACTCGGTTTATGACATGTTGTATACATGTATGTCTGTCCAATTCACACCGTCGCTTCATTCAAAGCGCTTCACGCCATTGCCATTTCCCAGTGCAATAATACTCAATCGTCCATGAAACATGCTTTGAACACATATACGCTATTGGTTAAATTAAACAATAAATATAGCCTGCTGCGAAGTAGGTAGTTGAGCATTGCGCTCTAGTTTCCTAAACTGTCACCAAAGCCTTGTAAAGACTTACTCTAGTTCTAAACTTCTTATTACATTCCTATGAAATGATTCCGATATTTAAATCAACTCAAATCAAAATTATATATGTTCGCGCATAGGCTCTAGACCATAAGCGAATATTCAATATAGGATTTCATGTAGGCTGAGTATTACCTTAGGATTTCGATCAAGGCGCTATTGCCGTTCGATGCTCATTGTTTCTGACAATAACTGACTGTCAGTTAGCATCGATGAGCTAGCCCAATTGCTCCCACTGAGATCTTGATCCGCTGCTACTCGGCGGCCTCATCATAGAGTTCTTGATCGGTCAGCGGCGATGTCTCAACCCACATAGATTGCTCTTGCATCGTCAAAGTTGGCGACGCAACTGATGCTGCAGCGATATGGCCATTTAGTCCACATATCGTCGGGTTAAATATCTATATACACAGACATAATAGTATAACATTAAAAACTATAATCATTTCACATTTAACTGTAATTCTTACAAATAGGCTAATTTCTTTAAACATATACAATTTTAGTCCGTTATTTTATCAGTAGATCACACTACAACCAAGCACTATTTAAAATTTAGCTTATAAACTGTAAGAAGTATAAACGTTTGAAAATATAGACTGGCAAGAAAGAGTGTTTTGAAAGCAAAGAAATATACACTGTAAAAAAAAGATTTCAAAAGTATCGAAAACCAATCTATAGAGAGTTGTAAAACTATAGACTTTTTTTTATCTTTGCAAATACACGATTCAATGCTTTAAATAGCAAATTTTCCATCAAGATAACTAATCATAAATGATATAAAGTAATAGGCATTGAACCTAGTCTGCAAAAAATTTGAGCTACTTACTGCATTGGTAGCGATATGTCTCGTGTCAGAGCTCGCACTCTCGTCACCGAAATCGCTCATTCTCTCTTAGCTATGCTAACGGCTATAGCACGTTCTCTTTTCTGTAAGTCGCCATGCGTAAGTTTTATTTACACTGCACTTATATAGCAGTAGCCGAGGTCAGATATCCTGATACTGACTGTCATATATCCCCAAGATGAACATGCCAGACCACTGAGCAACCAATACCAAAGATCTGATATCCTGATACAAGACCCTACATCTCTATACTTCAACAACAAATACGCCAAACGCATTAAATAGCGCAGACACTGACTGAGATATGCCCCCAAGGCAAACATACCAGCCCAGAGAGCAACTAAATACCATGCGCCCAATGGTACTGGCTGACATATACCCCAAAAACAAACATACCAGGCCAGAGAGCTACCAAATACCACTTCTAAACAAACAAACTAGGTACAGCTCGCTGCACCAAGGACTCACATTCGCCACAAATAATCTAGGCACAGATCACGACACCAAATACCTCATACACATTACACTATTGAGAGAGCAATAGGCTAAAGCTCATCCTTCAGATGACGACGCCAGATTCCTGACGCGCAATAGCGTGATAGAGTGCAACAGCGCATGACGACAAAAACAAGCAGATTTACACAGCACTTTATCACCTAACAACAAAGTGCGCGACGTGTCGCGATTGGTTGGCCTTCAAACTAGGCCAATCATGTCATGCGTGACTATGAACAACAACACCTTCAAGTCTGGGTCAAAGTTTGGGGTAGAACAGCGACATGCGGCGATTGGCTGACCTTCAAAACTAGGTCAAGGTTGGGGTAGAACACTCTATGCTACCCTACTCTCGAGTGTCTTAAATTTAGCGGACGATGACGGCGCTGGTCTGGTCGTCTTTAATACAATGCTGGGTCGGGCCCGGTGTCTTAGAAGGGTGAGTGCATGGTGGGAGGGCGAGGTAACTCACGGGGGCTGTAGAGATGAAGCTGGAGTCTGTATAGGAGTTCGCACCGATAGGGTCGAACAATCAGAAGGAACAATTATGTATCCATCTCGTTCATTGGCTAAGAAGGCCTATCGGCTTTATTGTTGTATTCTCCTGAACGCATGTAGGCCTATTCAGAAATAGCAGCTTCCGTTGGGCCTTCGTAGGGTGATGGACCTCAGGGCAGGTGAGGGAGTGTGTTCGCGGCTACAAATGTCCAACCTATGCTAACGCGGAAAATGATCGAAATAAAGGGAAATGACGATGATGATGGTAGAGAGCAAAATTTATTTGTTTCTATTCTTATTATCTTTTTCGGCCTCATTTCCATTGATCGTATACTTATGTACATACACAAGCTATAGCCTATACGCCACAAACGTAGGTATAAGGCACTTATACTACGCTATCATTTTATTTTAATACACAATTTAAATGAAAATCGTCATGGAAGGAAAACGGGGCCTGGAAGCAAGCGAATAGGAACGATAGATGAATTGATGGGAAGGAAACGTATGGTGCTTACGAGAAGGGCCGAGGAAAGGTCGGAGTGGAAAAGTTGGATGCCAGGGACCTGCCACGCGGCAACACACTAGATGGAGACACAGTTTCAACGTTCGGCGATAGAAAATGGACAAAATGTAGTCTACTACTGTTTGTGGCTGCAATTAACACGTTTGCGGAAATTCATTGTACTTGGAGTAAATATCTAAATCGTAAAGTAATGTATCAGAGCTCTAAAATTATTATTGGCTCATTTATTTGAACGGAAACTTCAACCGTTGCAAACGATTTATGCGTCAAAAATATTAAATGCATCCATTTGTCGGTTTTTAAGCGGCACAGCATTATTTCAGTAATATAAATTATATAATAACTCAAGCGACGCCCGATTGCTGCTGGTATAGTCTGGTGCTAATGAGCTAACAGTCATGTACTAATTTCATTAGAGTTGATTTACGGTGATATTGCGCCCCAATTGTCACACGGTTGCCGTACATCATCATCCATGTTGGCGTTAGCGCTAAAGAGCAAATTCAGACGGCGGAGCCTCTACAATAGCTATTATAGTCTGCGGACCGTCGCGTGCAATTAACCGCGGCGACCGCAGCGTCCGCGTAATTGACCGCTGAATAAATAAAACGTTATTGCGCCCCGGGTTGTGCGGCTGCGTATGCTCTGCGCATTTAGGCGCTATACAGAGTGAGTCATAAAAAACGACCCGCAGCGAATTCGTGATAATTCGGCCAAGCACGCAATTGTTTGCTTCGTACTTGCGGGGATTGAGCCTGAGATCATTTGGCACAAGTTCCCCAAATTTCAAGCGAATATAAGCATGCGTTCGAAAGTTCTGAAAGTTTGAAAAACGCTTAATTGCTGATACGCAATTTGTAACCTATAAACCTCCAGCCGATCGAATTTGTGGTTGATTTCGTGTTAATTCTTTTTACAAAAACTTTTATAACGTTTGAGCACATTCACATTCAGTTGAAATAAGGAGAACTTGTGCCAAATTATCTCAGCTCCAACCCTGCATATATGAAACGAGCAGTGTTATGTTTGGCCGAGCTATCGCAAGTTTGCTAGGGGGCTTGTTTTTAATGACTCACTCTGTATAGGGCAGCCCATTGTACGCGTTGAGTGGCGTAACTTTCATGAATGATGCCTGTTTTACACAGAGTGTTGCAGATTACTATTTTTATAAGTAGCCTAAATGCAAGGAAGTGCAAATGAATAAATTGAAATTTGATTGGAGAAATTAGGATAACACGAGGCATTGAGGCATGCAGATATAAATTTGGATTGTTTTTATTCTTATTGTTTGACGCTTTGAATTTCTATGTAAAACTAAGTCTTAATTGGTCTTCGAAATAAAAGTGGCACGAAGGGGCAGATTTCCATGCCCAGGGAAAAATCTAAATCTAGAAACGGCAGACAAGACACATTTATCCTATCGCGAAGGTTACATTTTCAACAAATTACGTACATGTATTCTATGCTGTTTACCAAAGAATCGCAACGATATATTCGCGATGCTTTTAAAAAGCTAGCAAATGAAAATCGTTGATTTCTTCACAGGGAAACTAAATTTGCTTCAGTTTTCACCCGTAGCATACATCGAACTAAACTTAAACATACATGTACATATGGCAGGGTACATGTAGCATACAGATCATATCACATGTTTATATTTGTATTTTCTTTGACCTGCGCATCAGCACTGAATATTACACCTGCACACATTATCAATTTTTATTTTCCGGTAAAAGTTGAAGAAGAAGCAGATTTCGGCAAACGCTCGGTAGTCGGCAGTGACCCTGAATAAAAGTTCAGTCAGTGCATGGGTAGGACAAAAATCGTTTCGCGATTTTAAGGCCTATCGTGCAGCAGCCATGAACCTTTAGCGTGATTTTATGCAAAAACTTTTAATTGTTTAATTTGCTTTTAGTTTTCTTTTGGGGCCTGAAATATGATAAAATCAATGAAGGATTCTTTGCGTTAATTTCATCTAGCCATATAAACGATGCAGCATGCCAGAGGTGCACAGCTCATGCCTCAAGGAGATAATGGTTCCAGCTTACATGTGAAACGAGAGCAGAAAGTGACATTAGAGAAATAATATTCTTTCAAACTTCCAAAGCGCTGCTTGTGCACGCCAAAATGACGCGCTGTCAATTATCACAATCCACCAGTAGGCCTATGGTGCTAAATTGTGATCGATATTATCAACATCATCATTTCTGCTTTTCCCGCCTATTTTCCCGTCTATGCACACGTAGGTCAGTACATGTAGGAGCAATGTGCACTACATGTAGCATCTAGAAATTGATGTCAGGCATCGTCTAACATTCAAAGCATAGAATAACCGAAAACTGACACAAATCCGCTCTGTCGTTGCGGAAAATAAATTACAATAAACGTGGATTATACTGTACTGACGCTATTGTTATGCTCTTGTGTTGTAGAGTTGGTACAAAGGCTTCTCAGAGGAGGACGAAAATGAGAATAATTCCACTATTTCCATAGCACGTGCGTGGAGTAAAAACTCTGAATCAATATCTTAAGCCGTCGCTGCACACAGTCTACTCGTGACTTTCATTGACTCAGATGATACTTGTGGCCATCACGAATCAGAGTCATAGAGAAGCGAGTGCGGCGACGATCTGCCATTTTGTTTTTATTTCTGCTCGTTGTGATGACATCAAACGATGAATTCTGCCGATCAACGACTGACTTGAAAGAATAATCCTAAAATAATTTGCAGATGGCGGCAAGTAAATGACAATTCCTTGCAATTTTCAGCGGATTATTTAATAAACAACTGATAAGCAATCTTTTCAAAGTAGTCCAATCGATCGCGAGCTATAACCCTATAATTTTGCATGTTAAATTTTCTGCTTTATTGCTGTCCGTTCATAAAGTTTTGAATAGTGCTAATTTATTGGTGACCGGTTAACGGATATGCTATCAATGAATTTTCTTTACATTGTGCAAAGAAAATGTTCTGTGACCATTGAGTCACATTATTGGTCATTTATGACTAGGCCTACCTAATGTGTCATAAACATATAGTACAGGTATATAGTATACGTATATAAAAGGCATTGATCTTTGAAAGTATCTAAATATACTTTATACTTGATGTTTACTGCGTGCAAGTTTATAACTATGCACTGCAAGTAAAAAAGATAGTAGCAAGCATATAACGATGATTCGTCAAACGCCAACATAATTGTTTTCAATATTTTGGGCATCTCTAAAGTCAGCAGCATTTAAAATTAAATTCGTGTTTTAATTGTCTCTCCTATAAAGCGAAACTATGATCATTTCTTTTAGTAGGCCTACACTAATGAAGCTGATAAATAGAAATAGCACATAATTATAATTTCACAAAAAGCCAATTTCCAGCATATTTCTCAAGTTACAGACTCAAGTTGTTGAGACAAAACTAGTCAAGACAAAGTTGTGAACTCAAACATATGTCACTTAATTTATTCAGATACAATGTATCTCATCAGATTCAAAATATGCTGCCTTAGTCAACTTAGCTCACGCCTGAGTCCGTTGCTATAACAAAAATGAGATTGCATCAATGTGCCTTAAACCAATACTTACATAAGATTGGATGTCATCTGACAGGTCTCTGCGAGAAATGTAATTAACCTGAAACAGTGCACTGGAACACTTCCTTTTTTCTTTCAAGAACCTTTCGGAATTACATGCACAACTAGCTGCATTTGCTGTACTACACAACAGCACACCTACGGTGAACATTTATCTGAGTAGGGAACTACATGTTTACATTAATATCATCTACAATTATGTAAAAGGCAAAAAAAATAAAATATGATCTCATTCCAAAGAACGATTTATAGGAGTGTACAATAGTCAAAGACACTACAATACTACTGAATACAGCAGATCTGCACCATGTAAATCTCATATGACAATCCTAAATAACCAAATATCACATCAAATCACATACAACAGGATGCTGATGACGGTAGTTAGGGCATCCACGTAAAGAAATCACGAAAAGAAAAAAAGAAAGTGTCCTTTGGCATCACTGGTGTGGCGGCTATTAAAAATTTATAAAGTAAAGAACTAAAGAAAAATCACATTTAAAAATAAGACGGTGCGATGAGTGCGCTGCACGGACCCCCGGTGCACTGCAGCACGATCGTGGAGGAGTCCTCGAACTGCCCCCTCGACCTTAGCAAGTACCGCGACCTCGTGCGCTGCTACATCGAACGGGTCCGTTAGCTTTTACTCTGTCCCGAGATTCAAATTCCTTCATTATCGCTCAGTATAGGGGATTATGACTGATTATTAGGGGTTAACCCCCTGCTGTTTTCAATTTCCCTTCTCTGGTCAAGTGAGACCTGTTGATCTAAGGACTGATTCGGGCTGAAGCTCGACGGAGACCGTGTCAAGGCATATGATTACATATAGCCTATATTATATAAAGAGATCGGCAAGAATGTTGATCAATACCATACCTGTTTTAGGATCGGCAAACGTCCTTCACTGACTTCAATTAACTTACTTGAAAATTTGCCTTCAACCGTTTCACGTTACCATTAAGTAAGCAAATTAGGGTTAAGGCACCGTTAGGGTTAGCAAGTTACGGTTACCGCCCGTTAGGGTTAACGCGCCGTTATGGTTAGGGCGAGGTTAGGCATAATTTTAAGTTAGTTCAACATCTGGTTTATTGCATTCGAATTTTGCAAGATAGTTTAATTTCGCTTTTCCAGAACAAAAAATCGTTTGCCGACCCTTAAACAGGTGTGGTATTGATCAACATACTATTGCCTATATCTTAAATACATGTTACAATTATATGCCTAGATGTGGTCCCCGTCGAACTTAAGCCTGATTCGGTATGCGGTTCGGGTATGGCAATTATACCAGCTAAGTCTTCCATTAACTGCGTCGCTGCGTCTATGACAGGAAATAATTTGACCCAGACGCCAAAGAATCGCGCTCCCTTCGTCTCCAGACGCCAGATTTGAAGAGTCTTGACTCTGCTGCAAATTTGCTATGCATATTGGTTCGTTTATACGCCCATGTCTGCGACGCCAGAAAATGAAGACCCTGGCGTCTCGAGATGACAAGACGCCTGGGCTTTGGCGTCTGGACTCCAGAAAAAGTGCTTTGCAAAGCCCCTAATACCAACTCGCACTGTTTTATTTTTGCAATCGTTAGAATTCGTGATTTAATACTTTTAGATTGAAATAAAGTGTGGTTTTAGCGTCGGATATTGATTTTAGATTTAAAAATAAATATTTGATCCACATTGTGGTATATTTATTGGGGTTAGAGCTGCATTAAGGTTGGGTCTAGGTTAGCGTTACGATTTAGTGTGCGGTCTATGTCGTCGCTGTTGCAGATTGAATCGTTTCATCAGCTTTGATAATATTCTATGTATCTAAGCTTAACCCAGCCCAAATCTAACTGAACCCTGATTCATATAAAATGTATCAAATGGATTATTTTTGGTGCGTTTTTTAAAAGACTGAACAACCTAATTTTGAATCGTCACGATGCAGAAACTAAGGTGCCATTATTTGTATCCTACTGTAGGGACAATGGTCCCTTGTCTGCGGCTCAATGCTTTCTGGAAAGAAGTCTCGAGACTTTGACGACTCGTATGCTAAATTGATGCGCAGCTGTGGGATTTAATATCTGTGTCGAGGCATAATTTCTTGTTAGCATTCGAATCAATTTGTTCCCTGAAGGCAGCCATTGTGTTATCTTCATCGTCTGTCCGTTCAACCGTCCCAAGAGTCATTTTTTATGTTGATGACCAAAAAATGTAGTGGCTATGAATAATCACTCTCGAGAGCTATTCCAGAAAATTGTGGTAAACAATTTTATGGACAGTAACTCAAGATTAGAATGCATAAATGCTCTCAAATTAGGTCCTTTTCTTCAAGCTTGTTGTAGGTTTAGGGTGAGGTTTGTGTACAACGTTTTGAAGCTAAATTGAATATTAATTAAATTGTATTAATTGAATGTGGATGTGCTCATCTTGTGAATAATTTTTTTGTTATTGTTATTTGTTATGCTACGGTGCTACACGTATGACATGGTTGTGTTTTAGCATCAAGTGGAATCGGCGGTGTTTTGGGCTGATAAGCTAGTCACGCTCTCAGGTTTGCTTAAGCATCACACACTTAAAAGTCATTTGTATATATTTCATAATTAAATTTAAGTATAAATATATTCTAGTATAGACCTACATTTTATTCTCTGGCTAATCAACCAGACGCATATCTGGTAATTCAATAAAATTTTCAGATATTTTTGGTGAAGCTCTATGATCAGTGAGTCCTACAGTTCAGTCTCTGCTATAGATATGTTACAGCGAAATGATTATACAAGTTGCAATATTCGGGACCTGATAGCTGCGCTTCTGCAATTCTACACCAGCAAAGTTGTATTGATTGCTAGCAATTTACGCATGCTAACTGCAAAGTCATGATTGAATTATTGCCATGGATACTGCATGAAAATAAAGTGCTGTTATGCTCTGCATCGTATAAATTATGTTTGGTAAATCGTTTTATTTTTTTATTTACTTGATAAGCTCAAAGTAAAACTGAATTATTTCTAGTCTGGTAATTATTAAGCAATTGTTGCTTGTATCTCCGGTACTTGTTAAAGTAATTAATTTATATAATTTTTAATTTTTGAAGGCAAATATTTCAGGCTAATTTAGCAGCAAGGCAGCGGTGTCAAGGGTCCAGATACTGCATTCATATGTATTGTATATATCTACTTACACCTCACAAAATGAGATTAGTGATATATACTCAGGCGTGTGCAATCGTACGGTCCATGTTGCAGGTGAGCCGCGGGATGTGTACACATATGCGAATACGTTGTACCTCACCGGGCAGTATCAACGAGCCTTGCATCTGCTCAAAGCTCACACCATGGACAAGGTGAAGCAACGTTGCTTGCGACGATTCTTCTTTAATTGTTTTTCTTGTATAGTAATCTAATGTATTTTACTTCTTTTTATGTAATTTGTTTGTGATTCATTTCACAGCACTTGCCATGACGTAGTACATTGCATGCTGTCCACTGTCCAGTGTTTATTGCGTCGTTGGTGACAAGGTTGTTGATATTATGATGTGCCAGTACTTTATCAGCATGTATGTATGCATGTATGTTGCACAGCCTTGCGTGAGCGGTGTATTAGCGGAACGTTGATAAAAATAGCTTTAAATATTTTACTACAGTTATAACAGAAATTTGATTAACAATAGCGTACTTCATTGTTAATCTCTGTAAATTTAATAGAAATATGTGGATATTGGCAATGCTACTTCGTTTAGCGCCAGAGGTTTAGCTTTTTTTTGGCCACCGTGTGGTTTATTTATATATTTTAATAATACAACTATTGAATTGATTTACTGTTTTCATTTAATGTTTTTAGGGCACATGTACCAGTACTTGCACTGTAAGTGATATTACAGCCTTAGAAATAATATATTTCGTAGAGCACTTGCTGTTCATTTCAGCGGTTTCTGATTGGTCGATTCCTTGCTGCACAGTGCCTAGTAAGGTTCCGTCCTCACATTTACTTTCATGCTAATTTGATGAACTTTATCCTAGTATTTTGTTAATCTTTATGATCAACTTTCAGAATATGTTACAACCTGCTGCTGTTTTTCCATACTGGCTGTATAGCTGCAAGGTTTGACATTTAAAAATGAATAAAGCTGATGCCTTAGCATCAAGTTTGTAATATTATCAGAGATGATTATTTTCTATCATAAAAATAATTTTTTTCAGATCAAAAACGAAACCTTAATGAATCCTATCTATTTCTAGCCTAATTGATGCTGTATTGAAAGCCATATTAATTTGAATTTTCTTTTGTTTTCTAATATATTTAAGTTTTTCTATATCTGATTTATTTCAATGGACCAAAGAGTGGATTTTTCTTCTAATTTTGTTTGCCAAAATGTTTTTAAGATGTCTTTGTTATTTCAGTTTGCCTGCAAGGAGTATCAGGAGGCTCTGAATATGCTCGATCAGTCGAGCAGTAAACTGGAGAACCCTCATCCAGACATGCCTTCTAAGAACGTGAGCGACGTGGAGATTAATGTAACCATGATATCATTGAGCTATGCGCAAAGTTCAGGTTACCTTCACATTTACTTGTTTTCGCATTTATCTTCCATTTTGGGTTTTTATTTTATCTTGAAATTTTTTGCAACGATATTTGAAAATTGCTATAAGTAAAAAAAAAAATCAATTTAATAGCTGTGATTTGATCAGCATTGATGTGCATTTTTCTGCAAATTATGCAACGATTAAAATAACTTTAAATAAATGAAAATTGTTGATAAAATTTTGATAATCGTTGCAGTTCCAGAATATAGAGTATTTATACAAGTTTTAACAGAGCTGCCGGTTGTGTTTGGGGTGTAAGGGCCACGTGTAGTAATAAAGACTAAATTAAATTACTGTCTAGTTCATTGCCTCCGGGCAAACTAAGAACCACTCCCCCTTTAGTCTCCTTTCACGACTTCCTCGGAGAGCTCTGGGCGCAGACTTATTCCATTTTTACCCCAGTCTGCACGAAGAAGCCTGACTAAAGAAAGGGGGGCGCGGTTCTGTGCCAGCTCTCTTGCACAGAACCGGACTGTATATAGCCCTTGTGTGCGACACACTACTACTAAACTACAAAAAAAAAGCGGGAAGAAGCCTGCAAGCATTTGATGCTGTACCGTTGGTGTGTCGTTGTCAGGTCGAGAGCGCGATGAGTCTACTGCACGGCAAGGTACATGAGGCGATGGACAACCGAGGCCCGGCGGTTGACTGCTTCAAGGAGGCGCTGAGGGAGGATGTCTTCTGCTACGAGGCCTTTGAGAGCCTCGTCCAACACCACATGATGACTGCCGCCGAGGGTACGGCGTGAAGAGAAGCGTTTCGTTGCTGTTTTTGTTTGCATAAATTCAGTTGATACATATAAATGTACGACATATATATATAGAATCCCAACAAGTCTGGGAACAAAGAATAGACTTGCAGCCCAGACCTCCCCGGGCGAGTCACAAAAGGCGACTAAAGAAGAGGGCGTGGTTCTTTGCTTGGCAAAACCGAGGCCTAGGCACTGAACCGGACTGTAAGAGTCTTCATTACTACACATGGTCCTTAAACTCCCAAACACCACGACATACACGTGAATGCAGACAAAAAAAGCGAGCTTGTCAAAAAGGGTACTGATTCTCTGTTTGAGTAATGCTACAGCATTCTTATCGCTGAACACTTTGATAAGCCTACGGTCTCCAGAAACAAAATATATGCTGCTCATAATTCAAGGGCAACAGTGTTTGTTTACAGGTGGAAGCTGTTTTGATTTTGGCTATTTTTGGTGGGTTGAAGATTTGGACCTTGCTAATTCAACTTTTCTTTTTTAATTTAGAAAATTTGATTTGTGAAATGATTTCATTTGAATTATGCACTAACCAAGGTCAAATTTCTGAATGCATGCTGAAACTAAATGTCTTTTTTGTACTTTGAAGTCGTTGTAGATTTGCGACAGAATGGATGTGTTTTGAAATTCATTCTATTGTTGCAATGGACTGACTTACGAAGGTTGTTTTGTGTGCGCAGAAAAACAGCTGTTGGATTCACTCCCATTGCGAAAGTTATCCGGCGAAGATGCGCAGCTGCTCCGATATCTTTATGAAAATATGCTGAAAAAGGTTAGAGGTGTATCCAATATGTCATTTGTTGGCACTGTAGAACAGACTACTAATAAAATTGTAATTTTGAATACAGATTGTATTATGAAACAGATTTGTATTCATACTTTTTTGAATACCGTTTTGGAATACCGGTACATTATATATGACATACTTGGAATATTTCTATATATCGTTTATATCGCTGAATAATGTTATATATCTGCGTGAATTGAGTATGCAAGCATACCTGCATACATACCGTAATACGTTGTTCCTATTTTGCGCAAAATGTAAACTTGTCACATTTTTGTGCGCTCTGAAAAGTTCGAAAAATATGAGTTGCCTAGAAATGTGAGGTAGCCTAGTAGGTAGAATGCTAGTACAAATATCAGTGGTCATACAGTGGATCACCCCCGCAAGCTGGGGACAAAGTGAGGAACAAAGAATTGGCTTTCAGCCCAGATCTTCCCGGGCGAGTTGTAAAAAAGCGACTAATGCAGGGAGAGCGGTTCTGTGGGTGGCCCTCTTACACTGAATTGGACTGTAATAGTCTTTATTACTACACACGGTCCTTTAACTACAAATCCCTCCCACATGGTACTTTATATGAATACTTCAAATACAAGATGACTAAAGAAGAGTTGGTTGAAAGTGTGATTACTTATATTAAATTTTTTTGAAAAATTGAGAAAATTTGGTTTGTGAAATTTTTATTTGAATTATGCTCTAGCCAATGTCAAATTTCTTAATGCACGTTGAAACTAAGTGGCATACTTTGTTTGTCTTATTGCATTATTATTTGTTTGACTATTAGTACAACAAGCCGGCCGAGCTGCCGACGACCGTTCCGGTTGCCGCTCAGCTCACCAAGAACTTTGATGTTCTAGTCTGCGCCGCCGAACGACAGTACTACAACTGCAACTTTCAAAACTGCTACAAGATCACAACACAGTGAATTTTTGTAGTTGGTTTTTGCTGATTTTAGTTACCGCTCGTATTGTGCGAATCGTAGAGTATGAATTTAAATATATGTGACTGTTTGTGAAGTTTTAAAAAAATACTCCTGTTTACTGTTCTCTTTTATTGGTCGACGTCATCAGTCATATAGTCTGAATAATTAATATTTGTTGACATTTAACTCTGCTTCTTAATTTTTTTAAAGAAATGAAATTAATTTTTTTTTAACTTTACTCTCCTTTTTGATTTCGAAGGAACTGCATACATTTTTATTTCAGATTGCCTGTTAAATTCGTTATTTTTCCAGATTCTTAGAAATCATGGAAAGTAAAATTTATAATTTCGTTTGCATGAAATATATTTTGAAATTGCTGCGTTGGCTGCACAAATATTGCTTGTGTGATGTGTCAGTGTGCTGAAGTGCGATCCGTACAACGCGCTTTGTCTTCCCCTTCACATTGCCATTCTCGTCGAGCTCAAGAAGTTAAATGGTGAGCTTCATCGATATTCAGACACTACTGGAGTGTACGCAAAGCTAGCTGTTAGGCTATTTGTCAACTGATTGAAGAGTATTATTCTTTATTTACCTTCAGTTGAGGGCTCCTATGTAATGGTCAACAATTGTTTGATTTATTACTCATGTATTCAAATTACATTATCTTTGTAACATGATTTCGTGGCATCAAAGTTCTCAGATACGGGAGTGCAAAGCCTTGTCTATTTTTGGCAAAGGTTGTTAATTTGGTTCTTCTATCTGGTAGTAATTTTAATCACTAATGAAATTAATGCGCTTCAGCAAAATTCTTCAAAATATGCTGCTCAAAATATATATTAGATATAAAATTCAGTTGCAATTTTTAATTACCAGAACATTCATATTGTATTCGTTTATCGCTCATAAAATTGTTGATTATATAAACTTTTTTATGTTTTAGAACTGTTTTACCTCGCACATAAACTCGTTGATCTGTATCCCAGTAATGCTGTAAGTTTTGTTTGCACTCTATTTTATTTGCATTTAATCATATTGGATTAGAATGCTCAAATTTAATGCTGGTTGAATATTTTCTGCTGTATTTATTTCTAAGAATTGTGCTGTTTTAAATCGATATTTTTAGATTTATTTGAAAATCATCGTTCTAGCAACAGTTACTAGTAGATATGCAGTAGTGGTTTTCATCGTTCTTGATGTTGTAGAGAAGGAATAATATTATGTGACTGTTTGAAGAAATAGGTGATATTTTGTGAGTGAATATTATTGATATTCTCTAAGAGGTTCTCTAAGAGCCAGTATTATATTGTAAATACTTTAAAATATTAAATAGTATAACTGTGTATGTTGCAAAGTCTTTTTTATAAACTTTAATGACTCTACGATTTTTATATCAAGATGAAACTCTGATTTAAATTTGATGAATGTTGACTAAATTCTTCTATTTTTATACTCAGGCGGCTATGATGGTGATCTAATGTCATTTTCTTGAAGCTCTAGAGAGGGAATAATACTATGTGATTCTCTACGAGGGAATATGTGATATTGTGTGAAGGAATCTGTGGTTTTCTAATAGCCAGTATTTTGAAAAAAATTAGCAATATATAACGTTACTGTATATGTTGCAAAGTATTTTTAAAAAAAGTATTTTTTATAAACTTTAATTACCGTATGATCTTTATCGCCGCCACCTCAAAAGTCTAACGTTGCTCGCCCGCTGACCAGGTGGCGTGGTTCGCGGTGGGGTGCTACTACTACCTCGCCAACAAGCAGGAGCCGGCGCGGCGCTACTTCAGCAGGTCGACGTCGCTGAGCCGAGTCTTTGGGCCGGCGTGGCTCGCGTACGGGCACTCGTTCGCCGCAGAGAACGAACATGATCAGGCGATGGCAGCCTATTTCACTGCCTCACAGCTTATGAAGGGGTGAGGGAACAGCTTTATCATCTGATCACACACAGTCAGAGCATGTTGGATGTTGGTATGTAAAGTGTTGAGCTATTTTTAATGTTTAGTTTTTCGCATTTTTAGATTTTGGTGTTTCCGCTTTGTTAATTTTAGATTTAGGTTTTTCCGCTTTGTAGATTTAGATTTTACTTTTTTCGCTTGACAGATTATTTTACTAACTGTTGTCGCTTTCCATTGAGTGTTAGAATTAGCTGCTTGTTCATGCTTGACAGTGCATTTGTGAAGTGAGGAGGCTAGCTAGCTAGTTCACTATCTCCATGTGTATGACAGTACGCGTCATTCTGCGTGGTGCCCTGTACTTGTCAACTGCCGATGCTCTACATCAGCCAGGAGTACTGGCTGACAAACAACTCTAAGCTCTGTGTGTATGACTACGCATCATTGTGTAGGTGTCATCTGCCGATGCTGTACATCGGCCTGGAGTACGGGCTGACAAACAACTCTAAGCTTGCCGAGCGGTTCTTCTCTCAGGCGCAGCTGATCGCGCCGGACGATCCCTTTGTGCTGCACGAAATGGGCGTCATTGCATTTCAGAGCCGGGAGTAAGAGTGGATTCTATAGACGTTCCTCACTTCTATCTCGACTCCTGCCTTGACCTAGAAAGACAATTTAACAGCAGCCCATCACTGCCGTTCGAGAAAACTCTCGATTTATTTGAAAATTTTAAAGGCACAAATTTATTTCCACAAGAAATCACTATAATTTTAAATTCATAAAAACATAAAATAATTTTCCTTGAAATCTATGACGTCATGTTAATATAATGACATGGTAAATTAATTCAATGGACAAGCAAAAAGCTTTTTTGAATGGCAGTTATGGGCTGCTGTTAAATTGTCTTTCTAGGTCAAGGTAGGAGTTGAGGTACGTCTATGCAATCCACTCTAAGTATTGCGCTGTTGCTTCAACCTTTTTTTACCCCCTGCAGGCCGGGGAACAAAGAAGTGGCTTGCAGACCAGAGCTTCTCGGGCGAGTCGTAAAAGGCGACTAAAAAAGGAGAAGTGGTTCTGTGCCGGCCCTCTTGCACAGAACCGAACTGTATATCTTTGTGCTACACGTGCTGCCTAAACTACAAAAACAAAACAAAAACATCCATACAGTGTTTAATATTTTCGTTATGCTATGTAAAATGTCTCATGGATTATCTGGAGTCCTAGACAGTAGCCGGACTGTTCTTAAGTACAATGAAAAGTAATTTAGAATGTGAAATTTAGAACCTTATTTATCCTATGCATAATGCTTGACAGTAGTGTTATATAAAAATGTGATTTCTTCACATATAATTATCTCTAATGACACAGAAAATATGTTGGTTTGGTGTTGTCTGGTTTATCTAGAGATCAAATGTTCTTGTTATCTGCTCTTTGTTTTAAATGTTAAATTGAAGTTTGATAAACACTACTGTATTAAATAAAGCATACTGTACTGAAAAGAATTTTTATTTATCTTTTGTTGTACAGATTTGAAAATGCTGAAAAGTTCTTTCGAATGGCTCTGAGCAAGGTGCAAGCAATCAAAAGCCAAGCGATTGCCGTGAAGTGGGAACCCTTGTTGAACAATCTCGGACACGTCTGCCGCAAACTCAAGTGTGTGATACTCAGACTTGTATTTAGTATATTTGTTGATGCCAGATGTAGGTCTTTGTCTGATCTTTGATCTTCAGTATTTTAATAAAAATGTTACGCACCCTAATCATTTAAATTATACCGCTTGTAAACTCATGCGATTTGTACGCTGTTGTGACAATTCACTTGCTGCATGATTGTAGTCTTGTCTGTATGTTGTATATCGTTCGTCATGTTTGTTCTGCATGCTGATTAAAAATCGTGCGAGATCTTCCTCACATTTTTTACGCACTATAGTGTATGGTATGCGTCTGACGTGTTGTTTGGGTGCATAAACACTTCCAACAAGTACGTTGAGCATGCACTGCACAGGCACTGTTGTGTCTCATATTAAACTTGAACCATACTTTATCCAAATTGAACACAATTTGGCAGGAGCTGTATGATAAAACATTTGAGCATGAAGTAACAGTTCTTTGTGATCACCGTGCACTGACTGCGCGCGATGCTGCGCACTCGCAGGAAGTACGATGACGCGCTTGAGTTCCACCGCCAGTCGCTCGTGCTGCGCCCGCACTGCGCAGCGTCTCTCGCAGCGCTCGGCTACGTGTACGCGCTCAAGGGCGTCTTCCACGAGGCCATCACCTGCTTCCACAAGGTCGGCCACCACCGGTCAAGCATACCGGTCAACTAACAATATATCTGAAGACCGGCGACCAGTCGAACAAACCGGTCAACTAACGATGTAACTGAAGATCGTTTACCGGTGACCGGTCCAACGAACCAGACAACTAGCTGTGTAACTGAAGACCGTTTATTGGCGACCGGTTGAATGAACTGGACAACGGGCGATTTAGCTGAAGACAAAACCCTTAAAACCTATCTTCAAACCTTGACTTGAAACCCTTCTTCAGTTGCTTTAAGGCAACTGAAGAAGGGGGAGCGGTTCTGTGACGGGTCTCTTACACAAAACTAAACTGTAATAGTCTTTGACTACACATTTAAGGACCTTACACTACAAATCCACATCCACTGTGTGCTTAGATAGTGAATAATATTTGTATGTATAGGCATTGGCGCTAAAGAAGGATGATACTTTTTCTACGACGATGCTAGCAAGTTCACTGGAGCAGATTATAAGCGACTACCCGCCCATTGAAGGTACGCGTAGTCAGTGTCTGTTCTTCGTTGGTTTTTAAAATCAATAGAATGTGCTGAATTTTTTGTTTTGTTGGGCCTTAATTGTTTTCATCAAATGCGGGCTACTTGCGAGTCTCTCTGGCTGAAGTAGCCATCGATGGATGTGGCCTGCACAGCAAGAAATTTAGGCCCGTTGTCGGCCTCGGAGACCCTTGGCTTCAGTATACACAGATTTCATTTGAACTACAACTGCTATGATAATAATAATAATAATAATAATAATGAGTTTAGAGTCCGTTTTGGTGTCTGATGACGTCAACTCTAATGTAATGGCAATAGTGTTTTGCAGCATCAGAAAGCTGAAGCTACATTGCTTCAGCTTAGCGCTCAGGAATTAATGCGTTGTTCAACGAAATATATCGTGCTCGTATTGTATTGTATAGATTTATCTAATCGTTGATATAGTAATTAATGTAAAAGGTGAATTTTTTTCCGCGTGTCATTTTTTTGGTCTCGGCTCTAACAAATTTTGTAGCACTCAGTTATCATGGTTTTGAGGACTACCCATTGTAAATTACGTCTGCAGCTTTATTTTGGCGCATGTCATTTTCACGAGTTTTGCCGATTCGCAAAATTTGCCTAAATTACATGCAAACGGAAATTTCATGTTTTGCAGTATCTGTTTTTGACTGTTGTTATTGTTTGCAGGAATTCCAGACACAGTGCCGCCACACGGCTACAGCAAGCCGTTGAACATGTCACACAACAGTTCCTCCGCGCCCATGGACAGTAACGCGGAGATGCCGTACTTGCCGGATCTACCCGCGTATAATGATGACCAGTTTGGTGCCGCTTATTACGCAGCAGGTGCGCGAGATACGACTCTGGACGATACGGAAATGGAAGATGTGTAGGAAAAGGAGTATTTACGTATAGAATATTTAAATCTTGGCTATGTGGTACATGATAATCTGGAACTTAAGAGCTGTAGAAAAAGTGACAATTGCTGATCTTTAAATAAATGATATTTTAAGGTATCATGTAGTCGGTGATGTTAAATGAAGTTATTTCAAATAGAAAAATTAAATTTAAATTAAAAAATAAATTTTCCAGTATTGCAGGGTTTAATCTTGATCAACATGTGTAGGCCTAGCTCTAAAACCCAAATATGTAGGCTAGTTCGTTATAAAATATTAAATTGAACCTTACGGTTACAGAGGAAATGTAATGTTATAAATTGACATGTATGTACTGTTGTAGATATGAATCCGGAACTGTCTATTTAGTACAAGTGAATTCAGAAATAAACAAGTACTATTATGAGCTTACAAAGAAATATAATCAATATAATGCATTGTTATGAAGGACCTCAGGAAAACGTCAATTTTTGCTGCAATTTATTTTATCGGTTTTGCCTCTTAAAAATTATGCTGCATTTTATTTTCACATTTTTGAGGACTGCCCATTATAAATAGATTCTGATGCTTTATTTTCGAGCATGTAGTCTTCAAGAGTTTAACCGATTTGCGAAATTCTTCAAAATTACTGCACATGAAATTCCACGTTTTACAATATAAAAAACCCTTAGATTATGGCCCGAAGCATAGAAAAAGATTCTAATGACTAATTTTATTCAACCAAATATAATCATTAAGATCTATGGCAATATATACGTTATTGTTTTTACAAATTGAATTTAACGTTTCTTCATCGTAGTGAAACCTACGTTTCACCGTAACGGTTGTACTAACTCCTTTCACAGATGCGTTTGTAATAATGGTATCAGTGTGGAACGTTCGTTTGCATCTATAAAAACCTGAAATGAGACTAGTCTGTTGAATGATTGTTTAATGGGAAAGGACTACAAGTATGATGGCCAGACTTAGAAAACATTCAAATTTATTGTGCGTTTCTGTTAAATTTGAAGTAACTTCCTTGAAAGGACTACAAGTATGATGGCCAGACTTAGAAAACATACAAGTTGTCATCCAGAAATTAAACATGAATTTCTCCAAATGACCTATCAAATGATTGTCAAGTTTGGCCGGGCTAAACTAGATCTCTGATCAGAGCTAAATAAGCCCTGACAAATTTTGTCTTGTATATAAGATTTATATAAGACATGTGTAGCGTTACGCCTGCACCTTCTAAAACAGAAGTAGTGCAACTGATAAGTGTTTAAAAAATCGCCAAGGCTTACATCATCATGGTCGATTTTAACTGCTACAGCTCCCAAGTTTTAAATTATCAGGCAATTTGCAAATAACTTCATTTTAGATCAACTACGCCTACTAAACGAATCAGGCAACCCC
>JAQIWG010002409.1:0-20479 GCA_034695025.1 Chamaedrilus cognettii | reverse complement strand
GACTGTATTGTATTGTAGACTGTATTGTATTGTAGACTGTATTGTATTGTAGACTGTATTGTATTGTAGATTGTATTTTCGCGTTTCGCTGAGCAGCAAAATTCCGCTGAGCTCGATCGCTTGCCTACTTGTCACACGCCTCTTGTGTCGTCTCAGACTGCTAAACGAGGCGAAGGAGTCCCTGCTGGACGCAGTGGGAAGGGGGGGGAGGGGTGGTGCTGCATTCTGCTGCTGTGCTGCAGACTGCTCAACGAGGCGAAGGGGTCCCTGCTGGACGACGAGGAGCTGCTCATCACGCTGCAGACGTCCAAGGTCACGTCGCAGAACGTCAAGGAGTCCCTTGAGGTCTCCGAGGAGACCGAGATTGAGATCGACGAGGCGCGAGAGGTGCGCCTGCAGACCACTGTCGTTGGGGTTTTTATAGATGCACTAGTCGCTTTGTTATAAATGGTGCCAGTAACCAAACGTTATGATGCAAAAGATAGAAGAAGATAGAAGATTATCTCGTAGGCCAATCACGTTACCTATCAGTCACTGCTGCTCAGTAAATTAAATAATTTTTTATTGTGCGTGTACTACTGTTTCTCAGTAGCTCAGTTGAGCTGACATGTACATGTACCTTGCTTCGACGCTTGGTAGAGCCCTGGGCGTACCCTACATAAAGTCAGATGGCACAGCTGCTTGTAGATATTTTAGGCCTGCAGCCTACAAGCAGCTACTTGGTATTTTTTACTTTTTAAACATTTATTGTTTTGCCGTTAGTTTGGCGTTACGGTTAGATTTAGATTAGGTTTGGAATTCATTTTTTGTTAGTATTAGATTAGGATTATACTTAGCTTTAAGATAACTAAGCTAACGGCCTTTTTTTTGTCTATTCTGATAATATTCATATTTTCACGCGGGTTAGATGCTTTGCGCTCTGCTGAGGACCGCTGGGTTTGAGTTATTATGGCGAGGATAAATTTGCTTATTCAAATTATAGAAATTAAGGTTTGAATTGTTATAGGCCAAATGAAATATATGATTTAAAAATTGATCAAAAATGCTAAGAATAGCCAAGTAGCGTAGCACTACGATTATGCTGCGGGTTCGTGCGCTTGCATCAGGGTTATCATCCAAGCGCCGAGCGGGCGTCGATTCTCTTCTTTGTGCTCAACGACCTCGGCACGATCGACCCCATGTACCAGTTCGCGCTCGACGCATACATCGACGTCTTCAACCAGTCGATAGAGAAGTCCCAGCGCAGCCAGAAGCTGGAAGAGCGCATCGTCAACCTCAACGACTTTCACACTTATGCCATCTACAAGCAAGTGCCTTCTTTCTCGTTCTTGTTTTTGTACTCCGTGGTTTTTTGTGAGTTTAAGGACCGGGTGTACGTACACCAGGGATGGTTGGCTGGAGTTCGCCATGAGCCGCTGCTGTTCAAGCGAATAAGGAGGAGGAGGAGGAGGAGATAAACGTACTTGCGAAGGGTATTAGATCCTGTTCAGTGCCTTTGGGCCATGCAAAGAACTGTAGCTTTTCATGAGATACCAGGGGAGCTGTATGCTGCAGACCTATTCTCCTTTTAGCTTTTGTACCATCATTGCCGTACCTTTGCCGTTGTACGAGCACTTTCTTCTCTTTTGTCTTTTCTCATATTTTGTCACCTCAAGTTATTCGCAATCGCAGAATTTTTAGCTAAAAATGTGTTGTCATCTTATGCCTAGCATGACGTTACTATGCTTGTCAGATGATTCATTAGCTACAGGCGTTCCTACGATGCCTACCAGTTTGCACTGGAATCACCACCAGCGATCATCCGCTGTGCTGCAATGGGGCTTCACCAATTCACCAACTCACCGCAAGGGGCGCCACTAAATGGGAAAAAAGAGAAAAAAAGTTTGTGGTTTTGTGACGTTGGCCAGGTACGCGTGTCGGGGTCTGTTTGAGCGCCACAAGCTCCTCTTCTCCTTCCACATGTGCACCAAGATCATGGAGGCATCTGGGAACCTGCACATGGACGAGTACAGCTTCCTGCTGCGCGGCGGCGTCGTAAGCTTCGCTCCCCCCACGGCCCACCCGCTTCCCACTCCCTTTGCTCGGCCAATGGTCGACGGTCTTTTTTTTTGCTGCCCCTACCATCTGGAATTCTCTTCCTTGCCCGCACAACCACACACAGGTAGCCTGTTCTACCCTGCCGTTGTTTCTTTCAGGCTTAAAGACCCTTCTTTTTCTGTCATAGATTTTCTAATTCTTTGATGGACACATCTCTCTCTGTACGTCTGTTTGTCTCTGCGCGCCCTGTCACAGGTGTTGGACAGATCTGTCGCTCTGTAGACTTCAGTCTCTGCGAGGTATCTCTCCCTGTGTATGTGTTTGTCTGTGTGCGCGCGCCACAGGTGCTGGACAGAGAGAACCAGATGGACAACCCCTGTCCGTTCCTCAGCGAGCAGGCTTGGGACAACATCACGGAGCTTGAGAAGCTCGCCAATTTCCATGGCATCATCACGTCCTTTGAGCAGTACCCACGCGACTGGAACCTCTGGTACACATCTAACGAGCCCGAGACCGCCACCCTGCCTGGTGCGTGCCTTCCTTCTTTTTTTTTTTTTTCTGGCTCATATACAAACTAACCTCCTTTTTTGATGTCTAATCTGTTAATGTCCATGTTTTCACACAGGTTTAATCGTATGAGGACTACTGGCGTTTTTTTTACATCCATATGCCCTTTCTGACGCGAACCAAATAAATGATATCTGGCACAGGGTTATCAGCTATCTACACTTGTGTGTTTAACAGCCTTGCTGAGGGGCCTGTAACGCATGGTTTTATAGTTGCTGTTCAGAGAACCACTACTCATTCTTTTGTTGCCTTCTATGACTCGCCCAGGGAGCTCTGGGCTGCAAGCCAATAATATTCTTTGTTTATACCTTATTCAGTAGACTTGATAAGGTGTGTGCATGCGTGCGCAGGCGAGTGGGATACGTCGTGCAACGAGCTCCAGCGCATGATCATCGTGCGCTGCCTGCGCCCCGGCCGCGTGCCCTTCTGCGTCGCATCCTTTGTCGTCAACAACCTTGGGTCAAAGTTCATCGAGCCCCCCGTGCTCGAGCTGAAGCAGGTCGTCGATGACTCCACCTGCAAGACCCCGCTCATCTTTGTCCTCTCGCCCGGCGTCGTGAGTGTCGGATTGGGTTTGGGTTGTGCGTTTAACGGGGTTGATTTGGGGTTTGAACTGAGAAATGGAAGACCCGAAGACTTGTGACCAATCCTACGAGGCTCGAATGTGCTAAATTGGTTCCATATAGACTGTGATGATCCATTTAATCCTCATTGCGTCCTATTGAAGATTGATAATATCGCTTTATAGAACAAATGATATTGCTGTTTCCATGTTCAATAAATGATAAATAAATAAAATTGCTTTCCTTTTATATAAAGAGAAGTAAAATAGCTAAATAATGGCATAAAGTGGTTAAGGCGTCGGACAGAATCCAGAGACCTGTGTTCAAGTCCCCGCGTCGCAACTATGAAACCATGCGTTATGGCCCCTTCAGCAAGGCTGTTAAACACACAAGTGTCGCTAGAGCTGATAATCATTGTCCAGGGTAATTTATTGTTCTGATTGGCGACAGGAAGGGAGTCCGGCGGTAAAACCCCAGCTCCAATACAAACATCTAACCTGTGTTAACATTGACACGGTGTTGGAATGGACGCATTAAAATGGACGTCAGAAAAACGATGATTATTTTAGTATTGTAATGTGATATCGATACCGGTGTCCGGCAGGACCCGACGGGAGACCTACTTCAGATGGCGGAGGTGAGCGGGGTCAAGGACCGCTTCAAGTCCCTGTCCCTCGGTCAGGGGCAGGCACCCCTCGCCATGAGGCTCATCGAGGAGGGCGTCGTCGTCGTAAGTTGACTCTATGTTTTTGTTAGCTCTATAGTTTGCGTTGACTCTATGTTTTGTGTTTACACTTTGCTGCACTTGGTTACTCTTACAATGTATATTTAAGACTGGCTCTTGCAAATTTTGTTGATTTTAAATTGTTTTCAATGCTTGCAACAGTTCCAATTCCCCTGTAGGGGAGTCGTATAACATCCCCCCCCACAGAACGTCTGCCTTTGGAGGGATATCCAACCAGAACGTAAACCCCCCCCTTGGAGGATCTGCAATGATGTCGGTATGCCCAGGGTCACTGGGTGTTCCTTGATGTCGGTGTGCCCAGGGTAACTGGGTGTTCCTCGCCAACTGTCATCTCTCGCTCAGCTGGATGCCCCAACTCGACAAGCTCGTGGAGAACCTTCAGCAGGAGGATCACCCCCCCCACCAAAACTTTCGTCTCTGGCTCAGCAGCTCCCCCCACCCGGACTTTCCCATAGCGATTCTACAGGCTGGGATCAAGCTGACCACTGAGCCACCCAAGGTCGGTGTTAAGCAAAGGAATAGACATGTGTTTTAAAGCTGTTCATAACGTACTTGCGCGCTTTGAAAAGTTTGAAATTATATTTTTACCGTTTTGCATCGATGTAGAGTTAAATAGAATGCTTTTACGGCGACAATACTAAATTTGTGCCACAAATTATTGCGGATGACCGTCCATTGACTGTTTTGAAGTATTACAAAGCTGATTGACAACGATAAAATGACAGAATAACGAGCGAATTCAATGCTTGTCAAAAAAAATTGAAGCCCACTACCATTTCCAAATTGTGCACTTGATAATCTGCTGGTTAAACTGCTATAATGATATAAGACCTGTCAGTATCTAATCATTGTTGTACGCCAGCTTGGGTAGCATGGGAAAATTTGAGACGAAGCGGCTGATAGCCGCAGTACTCGCTTCTCTATGGCTCTGACGTATAGGCAGACTTACTAAAAGTAACTTGAAATTGTCCTGAGAAAAGAATGGTTGCGAGTCGCCTGGTCTTTCTAAAGCGGACGTAGTGCAACTGCTCTGGCTTCACAAATGGTGTAGACCTACACCACCATAGTCGATTTTCACGTGTAACGCTACGCCTGCTCGTTTTATAGGGTCTGAAGGCGAGCATCAAGCGCCTGTACCAGCGCATCAGTGACCAGCAGTTCACCAAGTGCAAGGCGGTGGAGAAGTACAAGCGCCTGCTCTTCTCGCTCTGCTACTTCCACTCGGTGCTGCTCGAGCGCAAGAAGTTTCTCATGCTCGGGTGGAACGTCTCCTACGACTTCAACGACTCGGACTTTGAGGCAGGCTCAAACATGGCTATGTAACACAGGGCTAAAACCTGACCTCAACCTGAACGTAACCTTAAACTGACCTTAAACTAACTGACCTCAAACTAACCCTATACTTAACCTCAGACTAATTTTAAGCTAACACTAATCGAATCATCAGCGACTCGGACTTTGAGGCAGGCTCAAACATAGTGAAATAGCATGTGCTGAAAGCTAATCTCAGACTAAACTTAATCTTAAACTAACCTTAAACTAACCTTTTGCAAACCCTTAACGATGAATGACTCGGACTTTAAGGCAAACCTGTCACACGAATAATCGACCCCAAAACTGACGCCAGCCAATAAATATTTTTGCCAACAATATCCAAAAAAATGATCTGTTTCTCAAAATTTTTCTAACATAAAACCTGAAACTTAATCCTATATCAGATTTGACAAAATTTAAATCCGTTCACTGACCGCCATGACGTCATCAATTGGTTTAGAGCGCGTGACAGTGCGGAGTTTCTAATAGCAAACGCAAAAATTTGCGTAAAATTTTTAAAGAACTTCTGAAGACTTATATGTGCCTAAGATATTTTTAGAAACAGGCCCCAGGTTTGTTGTTCTCCAGGTGTCTGAGAACCTGTTGGGCATCTACCTCGACGACTATGAGAAGACTCCATTTGACGCGCTCAAGTTCCTCATCGCCGACATCAACTACGGCGGTCACATCACCGATGACTGGGACAAGCGACTGCTCGTCACTTACATCGCCGACTACTTCTGTGACGACGCGGTCAACACGCAGTTCTTCAGGTGATACCTCCTGAAGAATGGAGTTTAAGGTGAATAGGCTTGCAGCTCCAATTGTGTGTGTCGTAAAAGACAATTGAAGGAGGGGTGTCATAACCCCTCCAATCGAAGGAGGGGTGTAGGAGGCAACTTAAGAAAGATTTCTTTGGTTGGCCCCGAGGCACAGAACCAAACTGCAATATCGTTTGTTACTAGATACGTTCCTTAGACTCCAGAAAACCATCTTTAGGTTATTACGGATCCTCTGCAATATGGGGAGCAAAGAATTGTTTTACAGGCCACAGTTTCTAGGGCTTGTTTAGGAACGGACTATGAAGCTGAGTCCCAAACTTTTCCTAAGTCTAGCTATCATTGCATTCAATATCTATTTCTATTTTCTTTTGCGTTCTGGTGTATGAATATTGTTGTGATTGACCAGAGATCCATTTTTTTTTTGTTAATGCTCGTTGCGAATATCCGAAGAACGATGTCGAATTTACCTTGATCGATATATAGCGTGAATGAGTGATGGCTTGGTGGAGTGATAATCTTGATCGAGTGATATCTTGGTATCGTGTGATAGCGTGGTGATGATATCTTGTTTCCTGACAGATTGTCGAGCCTGCCGCACTACTACATCCCCAAGGACGGATCGCTCAACTCATACATCGGCTTCACCAACCTGCTGCCCCAGCTCGACCACCCTGAGGCTTTCGGACAGCACCCAAATGCAGACATCACGTCCCAGATGCAGGAGACACGCAGACTCTTTGAGACTCTGCTCTCTCTCCAGCCGACCGTGTCGAAGGGTGGCGGGGAGAGCCGGGAGGATAAGGTGGGTGTGGAAGAGAGTTCCTAAAACATAACATAACCTCTCTAAACGCCGGTTGCTAGACTTCGATTTGAAGTGCGATTTTATTTTGTAGTCCAAATTAACTAATCAGATTATTCGATACAATTCTTTCATATATTTTCATTGGTTAATTTGGATGACAAAATAAAATCGCACTTCAAATCGAAGTCAAGCAACCAGCCTTAAGTTTTAATCGAGAAATTGCGACTTAATAGCCCAACTGAGTTGTTCATCATGATTAACAAATGCTACTACAAAATGCTTAACAAAATGACGATATCCTATTTTACAGTCTCAATTCACTTTGATATAGCTGTTTTTAACCATTTACCTTGTATTTTATTTGTCATTTTGCCAGTGATGGAAGCACACATTTTTCATGGAATCCCACTTTCACAGTTTAATTTGCATCATAGCGCAAGTCATTATGCCACATAAAAGAGTTAGCGTTCTGCTAGAAGAGCTCAGCGCAATGTAGGCATATAAATCAAAGAAAAGTGCAATTTCAATATAGTTTGAAAATTTAGCATGCATGTGGGCCAGTGGTACATGTGGTTCATTCCACACAAACGGGCCGGCAAACAAGAAGGAACACATTCGTCAAATTTACCTAGTTATTCGCCAAATATTATTCACTATTGTTCTGTAATTTTTCTACCCCCTGCAAACCAGGCAGCAAATAATTGGTTTGCAGTTCAGAGCCTTTCAAGCAAATCGTGAAAGGTGACTGAAGAAAGGGGTGCGGTTCTTTGCCCGTTGCTTGGCCCTGAGGCACTGAACCAGACTGTAATAGTCTTTATTACAACACACAGTCCACCTCAAACGCCACTGCTGTTTGCCGAGGTTTTGATTGGCTGCTTGTTTTTATTTCAAAGTCACGGAGCTGCTGAAGTTTTGATTGGTTGCTCTTTTTTTTCCAGGTCACGGAGCTGGCGGAGAATATACGGAAGCAGATTCCGAGCGAGATTGACTTTGAGAACACCGTTAAGATCATGATCAACAACCATACGCCGCTCAAAGTCGTTCTCCTGCAGGAGGTAGGTCTGCTGACTCACTATCTTCTGATTTCTTTTTGTTTTTGCATCTGACTGCATACGAAAGGTTGTGTCTCATCACGTGAATCATCTCTACACTCCTCGACACGATGAGGTGTTTGTATCCGCTCTATTTAACTCATGAAGTACCGCTGACAGCTCAATCATTGCATTCATGCTAACATCCAGCAGGATTTGAGCACTCCAAGGGCGTCTGAACTCAGCTGAAGTTCAGGATTCAAGTGAGATAACAAACCTGAAAGGGCCGCAACTCCTCCATTGGAGTAAAGCCAGAGCATCGATGGCGGAGCACGCAGATTTGGCCTTACGTGCTGGGGTTCACAAAAAAAAAAATCCATGCATTCACAATGCATTCCAGCCAACTCTGGATCATATTGCTGCATCCCAGAGCTGGTAACAGATGTTTAAAAGTCATGCTAACGCTTTAGAAAGTAAGTAAAATTATGGCCGAATAAGTCGAAGCAAGACCCACCACCATCACTAATCAACTCCACCATCATGCTGTCAGAATTTTTGCTATGCAAAGTGAATTTCAGTCACAAAAAATGTCTGTTCGTCTTGATTTCTTCACGGGGGAGGGATACTCCGTTACTACTCCTCCCGGGTCGTGACTTGTGCGCGGAAAAATCAGGATTACCTCTCCGCCCCCCCCCTCCTCCCACCGAAAACTTGTAGAACAGCGATCTGTGCACAGATCGAGCGCTACAACGCACTGCTGCACCAGATCACCGCGCAGCTCATCGACCTGCAGAAGGGCATTCAGGGCATCGTCGTCATGTCCGCCGATCTCGAGGAGATCTTCGTCAGCATCTATGAGGCGCGCGTACCCTCCTCCTGGGAGAAGGTAAAGTGTCTTTTTCTAAAACTAACGAACTATCCTCCTTTTTTTTACGTCTAATTCGTTAATGTCCATTTTTTCACACAAGTTTAGTTTGCGCCCTGATGAGGACTGCTGGAGCTGAGTTTTTACGGCCGGATGCCCTTCCTGCCGCCAACTAAATGAATTATTATCTGGCACAGGGTTAGCAGCTAGTGACGCTTGTGTGTTTAACAGCCTTAAGTGCTAAAGGGCCTTTAACGTATGGTTTCATAGTTGCCGGAGCCGGGACTAAGTGTCTTTTCATTACTGAAAACAAGAGAGAAGGTGACGTCTCTTGTTCATCTACTGAATAGAAGATTGACAAGGTTCAATTCGTTTTTCATTTACTGGAAAGGAAAAAGAAGGTGACGTCATTCTCCCTTTACCCTGGAAGGAAGAAAGAAGGTGAAGTCCGTTGTGAATTTAATGGAAGGAAGAGTTAAGTCTCTTTTCCATTTACTGATAGAAAAGAGAAGGTAATATTCTTTTTCAATTTACTAGAAGCAAGAGAGAAGGTGCAGTCAGCTTTTCATTTACTTCAAAGAAGACAGAATGTGATGCCAGTTTTCCATTTGATAACAAAAAGAGAGAAGGAAGCGTTGTGGCCGGGTGGTTTCGTCGCTGGACTCAGGTTACGAGTGCTGCAATAATTATCGGTTCGAATCCTGGTTGCGGAATAGATTTTGAGTCACTTTGTGCACCCTTTGGCAAAGGTGGTTTAAATTCGTCAGCCACAAGTGTTCCTACGATGCCTACCCGTCTACGGTGGAACCACCACCAGCGACCATCAGCTGGTGCAAAGGAGTATCACCTTCTCCTCGTTACAGGCTACGAAAAAAAGAGAAGGAGATGTCTAGTTTGTGCAAATTGAAAGTTTTAAGTTCATTAATTTCATTGAGTAAGCAAATTACGCTGAATGCTCAATTAGGCAAAAGGTATCGATTTGGGCCCAAATGGCCTAAGGTATATCAACAATAAAATGATTCATGAAAATTCTGTAAATTATTAAGGCCTAACTATCGGGCCTTTATTATTAGCTAAGCGCCTTGTTGGTGCTATTTAGTTTAGTGCAAGATTTTCATTGCTATTTATCTACTGTCTACTGTCGTGCTCGGTGGTGCGCCCGCAGGCGTACTTAGTGTTTTAGTACGCTGCGTGATGCTATGCAGGCGTACCCGTCAATGAAGCCGCTCGCCTCGTGGACGCGTGACCTTGTCCTGCGCGTCGATCAGTTCCAGAAATGGGCGACCACCGCGCATTCGCCCATGATCTACTGGCTCGCGGCCTTCACCTTCCCCACCGGCTTCCTCACTGCCATCCTGCAGACCGCAGCCAGAGCAGACTCAGTGAGAGCTTTGACAACTTGGTGAGATTTAACGGCTTAGTGAGATTTGCCGACTCAGTGAGATCTGCAGACATTCTTTGAGATTTGCCGACTCTAGAGATTTGCAGAGATTTAGGGAGATTTGCTCACTCGGCGAGAGCTTTGCCGACTCGGTGAGATTTGACGACTCGGTGAGAGATTTGCTTGCTTGCTCCTCTTTTGCTTTTGATCTTGTATGAAATGTCTTTGCTTGTTACTTTTTCTTCTTCACATTGCCTTTGTTCAGTGATTCTGCTTATTACTTACTGCTTTCGTTCATAGCTTTACTTTAATGCAATCTCATTGCTTTTGCTTTTTCCTTTTTTTGCATACCCTTTGCTTGTTGATTTTTTTATGCTCATCGCTTTCGCTTATTTCTTTCGCTCATTGCGTTTGCATATTGCACTCAATGTTTTTGGAGTTTCGTAGCCTGACACATTGTAGCATAGCGCAGATAGTCTGTGACGTCATATCGGCAACGAGTCGATGCGGGGCGTGTGCTGTGTTGGTGGTGCAGATATCGATAGATCTGCTGTCGTGGGATTTCACCGTTATGACTGTGGACAACAGCAACATCACCGGCGCTCCCAAGGTAACTGCGACTTGAACTTCTTTATTCATTCGTGGGGGTTAATAAAAAATAATAGTTCTACTGACTTTCGAAGCGTCGTAACACGATCACAGTCATCAGAATGGCGCTGCACGCAATCCTTATTTGTAGCAGTCAGAACAATTGCAGTTCGCCAATAATACTGCCATTCTTTATCCGTTCATTCGTTATTTTTTTTTTTTCTTTTTTCTAAAAATTCTGACTTTATTTCCTATTGAACGCATGAGCAATTTCTGTTTCTTCTATTTTATTTGGCACTAAAGTAGTGCTAGTACGCTGCTGTGCCGTTTAGCAACAAACAAAAAAGAAATCTTTCATCCGTATGCTGGGCATTGTTTTAATTTCGATGCTTATTAGCCTATTTGTGTCTGAGTTTTGATTGCATGTGGGGAAAAAGGATTGTTATTCTTATCCTACACTAATATTACTATTAGCTATTAGAAATTGTTTGCGTTGACTTTTACTACCTTTTAACATCATTATTTGTATCCGCTCTCACTGCTGAGGGCGGATTTGGCATTGCTGATCGTCCAATCAAACTGCGCGCTGCGTTTGATTGACAGGATGGCGTGCTGGTGAAGGGCCTATACCTGCAGGGCGCGGGGTGGGATATCAAGAACGCCGTGCTAATAGAGGCGGAGCCCATGCAGCTTGTCTGTCCAATGCCAACGATCCATTTCAAGCCCGTCGAAGTCAGGCGGCGCAAGGAACGCGGTGAGCTATCCGCCTAAGTGTACGTGAAAGATAAGAGAAGAAAAAATGTGTAAAAACTTACTTATTTGGTGTGCTACGTTGCTTAAAAGTATACTTTATGTAAACTAGCATAAGCTAGTTTACATAAAGTATACTTTTAAAAGTGTTTTATTAGCGGAGTGAACTTTTTTATTGAACATTTAAAACTTGATCTCACATGTTCACACTTCAATGTACATCTTCTAGAAATGTCATTCAATTTGCATCAATTTTTTCCAGTTGATAGTATACAGGCTAGATATTGCGCCGCAGGTATCTACGCGTGTCCCTGCTACTACTACCCGAAGCGCGCCGGGATAATGGGCCGCCCCTCCTACGTCGTAACCGTCGACCTCAAGGGGGGCGAGAAGCCCCTCGAGCACTGGATCAAGCGCGGCACTGCCCTTCTCATGAGCCTCGACACTTAAATCTCTCCTCCTCGATCGGAATACCGGGACCAGCTCATTAGTTTTGACTTTTGACACGTTGACTCAATGGCATGAATGTGTGATCATAGATCAAAACTGATGTCGAGGTACTGTAAAACATGAAATTTAGGCTGCCTGTTATTTTGTCGATTTTGCCTCTATTAGTTTTGCTGTGGTTAATTTTCGCGTTTTTACAGACAGGTTATAATTGTCAGCTTGTGCAGTTCTATTTTTGAGCGCCAATTTGCGAAATTCACTAAAACTGCATGCACGTGAAAATTTTATGCTTTACTGTCTTTTTTTGGCTATGCTAGTATTGCTTGCAAGTCTGGGTATCTAGTACTGCTGAGCTGCGCTTCTCGGCTCTGTAGCTCTTGAACCCTTGAGCTTGCATTGGCTCTTGGGAGTCTTTGCTCCGAGAGCCAATTCTTAAGTGCTAATTCTACTTTTGTAAGTTGTTGTTGCGACTCGACCTAAGCCTAGCTGGTTTAGATTAGCAGGCTTTTTTCTCTCTCAAGTAACGAAAATAGTAAAATTGTTTGTCTTTTGACTAAATTGTATGAGATTGTTGTAAACTAACTGTATATGCATTTTTGAACCAATTTGAGAATTTGATTGATCTTGTTTCAAGCATGGTTTTGCTCCCTACATTTAGGAAGCGTTTTGAGGTTTCGCTTGTGTTCTAGAAACACTGATACATGTGATTAATTTTCAATTTCCACATAATATGCGTTTGTTATTCACTTGTCCACACTACTCTTCGCCAATTCCAAAGCCAAATACAGGCATTTTAGAATGTTTTTAACTGTTTACATATTTAATTCATTTTTACTATTGTTACAAAGCCTTTTTTAGCCTACAAGAGTTACTACATCTAAGCGTGTAGTTGAATGTTGTACATTTTGTGTGTTACGGTTTGCTCATGCAGAAATTAGTTTTACTCGTTAATTTGTTTATTCGTTATCGTTCAAGTGTGTGATAATATTGTTCAACTTACGAGTGATATTTTAAATTAAAATCATTAAATTTTTGTGCCTAAGGACGCTAAATTGTGCTCTTATATTTTGTTTCAGCTAATACTAATACTAAGCATTAGCATTAATTAGAGTGAAATTTTGAACAGAAATTTTAAGCATGTTAGCTTAAATAAGCTTAAAAAGCTTAATAAGCTTAAAAAGCTTAATAAGCTTAAAAAGCTTAATAAGCTTAATAAGCTTAAATAAGCTTAATAAGCTTAATAAGCTTAAATAAGCTTAAATAGCTTCAAGCTTAAATAATAATGGTCTACTACTGAACATATTAATACAGAACAAATACTGCACCATCAGTATATCACACGTTCAATCGTTTTTATTTACAGCTGAAATTTTAACACAGCTTGTACGCTTTGAATAATTGTTTTCTTTCACTGTGTACGAGACTTGCAAGTGTTTCAGAAAACTCATACAATCCTAACCAAAGCAAAATTCAGCACTAAAGTTGCTACTGAGAATACTCTGCTCTCATTCGCTGCATAATCGCTGGCAGTTTGTCCGCAGATATCAGCATAACAGTTCTGATGGGCTCGAGAACCGTGTCATTGTCCCATTGGTCAGACATTCCAGTGTCGCGCTCTGATTCGACGGAATAATCGAAAGTTGCGTCGGCGTTCTGAAAAAACACATTCAGGAAATAAAACAAGCAATAACAGAGAAAAACTCTGATTTCATAAATAGACTAATTCCTATCAAGATACACATCCAAAAAAATTTAATGAAAATTAAATTTAAATTTAATTGAAGAAATGAAATCTTTAGTCATTCATATTCTCGTACATTACAGTCGCTAATATATCAGCGGTGCAGTTTAATGGCACTCATCAGCAATTCTATACTGAACCAGCAAAGCTGGTTTTCAGTACACTATGAAACAATTCGTAACATGCTTGACAATGACGCACGCGTGACAGTTATGATTGATAGGTTTCCAAAAAAATCACTACATGAACAGTATTACGTTACAAAACAGTGGAAACAAAAATACAACAAACTGCTCAAGCGCTTAGAATGTACATAATCTTGACAACTATACTGCGAAACATAAATTGCTGCAGTCAGTGCTGCATGTTAATTTGGCAGTTTTGCATCTCAGAAGTTATGCTGCACTTTTTTGCATTTTGAGGACTTCCCATTATATATAGCTAACTGCAGCTTTATTTTTGCGCATGCAATTTCGGCAAATTTTCCCATATCGCTATATTCACCTAAATTACATGCACACGAAAATTTCATGTTTTACAGTACTCAAGCGCATAGAAAGTACGTAATCTTGACTACAATACACCAGCGCAATCATTTCAAAAAATTTTAAGCATCAGACCAAAACAACCATTTTCAAAAATTAAAAGCATTGCGGACCAGAAAAATAACTACAAAAAGGCCAAGTGCCCCACGTCAAAGAAGATCTGTTCCTCCAGGTTGATGAAGATCCTCTCGTCATCATTCTTGCTCGTCGAGTCCACGTAAGTCTTGGCAATCATTAGGTAGTGGCCCATGTCAAACTGACGATCCTTCAGCCTCGCGCGCTCCACCTCCTTCCTAAATACAGATTTCATGCAGGAAAATTTAGTCTTGGAAATCTAGTTAAATTTATGCATGGAATAGAGTTCCTCAAAGAGTTATTTATGCGGAAAATATCAATGCCTTTAAAGGCAAGCTTGATGGTTACTTGAAGAAGGTCAGTGGATTGAAATAAAAGTACACAGTGCTGCTTTTTTCCCTCTAAACCGTCAGCACGGTGGAGTCCTGGGAGAGGACCAGCGGTGAATGGTATATTAAATAACCATCATCGTCTTTGTACGCGTCACTTCTTTCATTGGTACAATTTTTTGGGATCTGATCAAACGAGTAATTAGATGGCTTTTAAAAAGCTGTCCTAAACAATATTCTGTGACCATTATTGCTTAAAACATCAAAACTAAGTGTCCAAATAAACTGTAAAACATTAAATATTTTCCGCGTGATATTCTCTCGGTCATGCCTCATAAAAATTTAGCTGCACCTAATTTTCACGTTTTTGAGTAAGCGCTTGAAAATTTCATATTTTACAGATGATTTTTAAGATGTTGGCCTGAACAAATATATAACGACCATTATGACTTAAAAGTTAAAACATATCAAAGTTAACAGTCAAAATAAATATACCCTAAAATTGATTTAGTCTATAAGAACCACCCGACATTTCCCACAGGATTAAAAATGCAGTACGACAGACCTATTCATAGGATACAAATCACGTATATATTATCAATAAATTATATCCAGGCTTATCAACCGCTAGGTCTTAAAAGCGCATAGCAGTAACCAGCGCCTGGTCTGGGTCTTGAAAAAAATTCGCCAAACATTCACCAAACGACTTTTTATTTCCCCAGGCCGTACTTTTTTCGCCAATTTTTGGCGACTGGCAGTTCAAGCTCTGGTTGAGGATCATATTTAGTTGAAGATCATATTTAGTTGAGGATCATATTTGGTTGAGCATCATCTTTAGTTGAGGATTAAATTTAGTTGAGGACAGGGCCTGATCTGGGTCTTGAAAAAAATTAACCAAACATCCGCCAAACAGCTTTCAATTTCGTTAGACCGTACTTTTTTTACCAAAATTGTTACACATTGTCATTTGTTCCTTTTGAGTGCACTTGAATATTCTAAAATTTATTGCTCTTTTGTCACCATATTGCTAGTTATTGAGGTTCTAAGAACGAAGAATGAATAAAACATTCGCCAAGGGCTTTTGCGAAATGGAAAAAAAATCGCCAACTACTCCAAAAAAATTTTTGGGCCAATTTTGGCGACTGGCAGATCAAGCCCTGACAATAACTAATCACTTTCATACAGAATATCAGTGATTCTTACTAAATTATCACACGACATTACATAAATAATCTATAGAAGGAAACCAGGCCTGCATGCACGAATCATAGATGCTCATTATGAATGTAGAGATAATTAACAAAAAGTCTACCGTTTAATTCTCTCCTGCACAAATTGTCTCACCAGAGGGAGTCAAACGAAGGAAGGGAGATCTGCGCTGGCAGATTGATAAACCGTTCATTGATGATCAACCCAACATGCTTCCCCTCGCCGTCCCACACTGAGTTGAACCTGGCGAGGAACTGAGCACCGTTCTTCTTTCCGCTCTTCTTCTTTTGCGCGCAGCGTTCCGACAACGACGCCTTGAGCTGCTGCACCCATTCTTGATCCTGATCACAGGAAACAAACTCTGATTACATGAGATATTAATATTAAATAAAGCATAATAAAGCAACAAACACCATCGGTATGATTTACAAGTAGACAATCACGTCCAAAATTTTCACATATAATAGACAATATATTTATCAGCATTGAGCAAACACAACAGGTTTAATGCACCCATGGCAGGATTCTGGAGGATCCAAAGTCCTATGGCATGGGAGACGGCTAGTAGAGGGAAACAGTTGGGTGTCCCCTGGGGCAAAAAACACTGATGAATTTTGCTCCTAGAATTATCGTTAAAAAAATGTTCGACTAAAATGCTTGCTAACAACTCGACCAACTTACAATTATATTGACCACTAACTCGACCAACTTACAATTATCTTGACCATTATCTTGACCACTAACTTGACCAACTTACAATTATCTTGACCACTAACTTGACCAACTTACAATTATCTTGACCACCAACTCGACTAACTTAGTCTGATTGCTCTAGTTATATTATCAAGTACATTTAAGTCAATTTACCACAAAAACAGTAGATGCAAACAGAAAATGAAATCCCGTACCTTTTTGTCAGAGAGGTTGACGACAGTGACGATGCCAAAGACATCACCACCCTCTTGTTCGCTGTCATCATCACTGTCCTCCTCACCAGAGGGCTCCACTTGCTGACAACGCAAACATTCACGCGTATACATGCACTTGCCGTGCATAACCAATGTCAATAACTAGTATCGTGTATATGCCATGCCATAGTAATTAGAATATAGTAGTAATGCGAATGAATGGTCTATGTTTATATTATGTTGTTCACAATTACCGCCATCTTGTTCTTGAAGGCCAAGGTTTAAAGTCTGAGCAGTTGCCCAGCATAGATAACTGGATATGGGCATTTATGTCACATCTTGGGAATTATTAATCGTAGTGTCACTACTAAAAATTTATTCTTAACAAACTCAACTGCAAGGTGCGGCAAAAAGAAATACCCCCTAGCAGATTCGCGATAACTAGGCCAAAAATGTATATTTTTGCTTCATTTTTTCAGGGATTGTAGCGGAGATAATTTGACACAAGCTCTGAAAATTTCACTTGAAAATCTGCTTGCATTCAAAAGTTCTGAAACTTTTACAAAAAAAGTTTTAAAATCGTTTTAACTAACACATTGATGCCTGCAAATAGCTTTTTGATCCTGCCGATCTCCGAAATTCGTCACTAAACTGGCCAGTACTATTTTTCCCAACTACCATACATGGGGGGGAGGGGGGGGTGATGCATGTAAAGTTGATTGAAGACTGTCAGAACGTTGCGCCGCCCGCGTTCATCTTTCAACAAGACAGCGCACCAGCTCATGCTGGATGCCAGTCGCAAGAATGGCTTCAGTGTTACCGCTCAGACTTCATCAACAAAGATGAATGACCTCCAAACGCTCCAGATAGATCTAAATCCGCTTGACTATCATGTCTGGGGAGCAATGCTTGAAAGGTACCGGACTCACAGGCCAAAGCCAAAGGACAAGGCAGAACTCAAGATGGTACTGGAGGTGATCTGGACTGACTTGCCGCAGGCACCAATCGACAAAGCTGTCGTTGCCTTCAGGAAAAGGCTCAAGGCCTGCATCAGTGCAGACGGCGGCCACTTTGAACATCAGCTTTAGTAGCCAGCGAAAATCGGCCCTTTTCAGGGCCACCAAATTATTTAAAGAGAATGAAAGCGCTCCGTTACTGAGACGCTATTTTGTAACGTCAAAAACTCAAGCTGCTTTAACATGTAGTTGAATTCGTTTTTCAATTTTTTTACAAGAACTTTCATAACTTTTGAACGCATTAATGTTTTCATTTGAAATTTGGGGATCTTGTATCAAATTATCTCAGCTACAATTCCTGAAAATTTCAAGGAAATATATTAACTTTTGGCCAAGTTATCGCGAATTCGCTACGGGGGTATATAGCGAATACCTCGCTTCTTTTTATGCTGCACTCTGTACACCGTGATAGATCTAGTTAATTCTTATATACTGTGAAAAACAGGAAACAGTGCTTTTCTTACCAAAGATCTATAAAAAATTAATAATAAAAATAATTCACTCGCAGTGCTCGATCCTCTATATACTGTGCCATGCTGCATGTAATAAGAAATGAAGAAATCTAAATAAAATGCACTCCATTCATTTTGAACAATACTGTAAAACATGAAATTTTAGCTGCATGTTAATTATTTTGGTGGTTTTACCACTCGGAAATTTTTCTGCATGCATTCATTTTCGCATTCTTTGTGCATTATATCGCTTCTGCAGCTTAATTTTTGCCGCACATGTCATTTTTGCAAATCAGCCCAATTTGCAAATTTGCCAGAATTACATGCATGCAAAAATTTCATGCTTTGCGTTGCCGGTACCACAATATGTTATAATAATTTTAGAATCTATAAAAAGTATTACATTTAAATTTCTTTGCTTAATACACACAAAATATCTCTTGTACACCACATAATATACAAAAAATGTAAAAAAAATTATCACGCACAGCTACAATCGATTGCATTAAAACAGTGAAAAAAATAATTATAATTTAGAGACCGTGTGTAGCACACAAGGGCTATATACAGTCCGGTTCTGTGCAAGAAAGCCGGCACAGAACCTCTCCCTCTTTTCTTTGGTCGCCTTTTACAACAAGCCCGGGAAGCTCTAGGCTGCAGCCAATTCTTTGCTCCCCGGCCTGCAGGGGTACAACACTGAAATAAAACAAGAGCTGTTCTGTTAACAAGTCCATGTTCTTTTACACGTGCAATTATCAGAACTCGACAAAATATCCAATCGGATTTATTTAATATCCAGCGGCGAGCAACAAACCTTGATGACGCTACCGACATGATTCTGGGCAATTATCTGATTGGCTAATTCAGACAGGTCAACGTTTGCCTTTAGCAGCAGCTACAACACAACATGCAAAAAGATTTTAATACAATATCAATAATAGATTGAATAATACAGTTGACAACTACAAAGGGTCTTAACTACGCCGTCTTAAAACTAAATAGAACCCTAAAAAATTCCCATCAAAAGCGCTCATTAGATATAGTAAATGCACACCTGACAGTCAAAGTACTTAAGTCAAGCAATTAAAGTCAAAGAAGTCACTTACATCATTGCACGACAGCTTTACTCTATTATGCCTGATTGCGTTGGAGAAAAAGAAAATATAAAGAGCATCAAAAATTTTACAGAATAAAAAGCAGAAAAAGATAACAATATAGTAGGACAGCCAATATAAATGCTGATGTGCACGCAAGGATTTAAAATCAATGATTATTCAAACCTGATGCAAAAGCTTCCGAATGCCATGAAAGTCAAATTGCTCTGGATTTCTTGCTTCAAAGTCAACATTTATGTCCTGTCACAAATTAGCCGAAATAAAGATATCATGATTAAATCATGCACATTGTTATTTTCATCTACATTTAGTAATTTCTAAACAAATACTATGTGTAACTGATAGTAATAATTGCTCTTGCTACAAATATGGCCTAGTATTGCTCGCATCCGATCAGGAAGCATTTAAATCCATGAAGTCATATCGCATCAATAATCAATTTTTATGACAAAAGAAACAAGGTTGCCAATGTCAATTAAGCTTAAAACATTAAGAAAACAGACTGTCATAAAGTCGTATATTTTTATCCAAGATCCGAATATCTGAACAAAAAATTGTACTGCATTCTTTAACCAGTATCTCAAAGAGATACTGGTTACTATATACCACGAGAGATATATACCATGCAAATGACATTGTGTATGCATACTTCGATTCGAGCTGATCCCTACGAGAGCTATCATATTAATATAAAAGTAAGAATCACATTTAAACATACATTATCGCTCATTGGCTTTTGAGCAAAGCTCTTTAAAGCCTTCACACTCACAGCATGAATGAGCTCGGCGCCCTCGTCGACATCCTCGTCCCCCTCCACGCCGGACATCGCTTCCTGTTGGTCTGCAGGGGGATCGCCGGCTTGTTTGTCGGCATTTTTAGCGTCTTTTCCCGTCATGCGCTTCTTGCTGGGCGCGGCCATATTTTATCATAATACTACTTCCGCTACCTATAAATTAATTTCTGTCAAAACTATTATTATATAATCTATTACTATTTCTATTACTATTTACTATATTTATAGCTTAACATTGCTGTTTTTAAAATTCATTCAGTTTTTTTAATACGGCGAGCCAGTCTATAATAACATTACTATAAATAAATTTTATATATCAATATAGAGTTTTAAGAAATCCATGTAGGAGCACTGTTCTGGGGCAGGATGGGGCAGGGGCAGCGTGGGCGAGTTAGTCCTCGGCATGCCGTGTGGCCAGGGTGCC
>JAQIWG010002408.1:0-20485 GCA_034695025.1 Chamaedrilus cognettii | reverse complement strand
CGGCCTTGCACACTGGTATAAAAGGGCCGAGCACCGTGAGCTAGAGAGAGACGCTCAATGAACCTGCTTTAAGACGTATCTATTCACTCGAAGTTAAAACTAAGTATTGCAATTTAATAAATAGTTACTAGACAATAGTCGTTTGGAAACAATACAATCGTTGTAGCAAAGTAGTTGATTCGACTAGTTTTTGTAGTTTTGTAGTTTTTGAGTAGTTTGACTAGTTTTTGATATCATGATTTAAACTAGTAATTCAAGTTTTATTCTCCGCGCTAGATAGGCCATACCGAATTCTATGAGTCCACGTTTGAGATCACACGTGTTAAGAATGTCACACGAAGTGCACCGAAGGGATTCTGTATTCCGATAGAGGAATTATCCCGCCGGACAATACGCAGAAGTTTATTGTCCGGAGGCCTATTGACGGAGGATTTATCGTCTCCTTCCACGATAGTCAATAGGTTGACGGTAGCAGCTGGTGAAACTTTACAGCATTACTTTAAATGTAAATGCATTGGCAGCGCACCCATACGGAACGAACGTTATATGGAAACACATACAAAAACATATATGTATACATATTACATAGTAGCAAACCTATATGGAAATCATATGATGCATATATGATTGTGAAACATGAAAGTGACCATTTTCGTCCCCACCCCCGCCTAACTGGCGTTAGGCGGGGGGGGGGGGGGGGGGGGAGGGAAGGGCGTGGTGGTTGGAAGCTAAAGCCCCCAAATCTGCTTTTTTGTAGTCCTCGAATATTTTTGCGACCAATCGGTCTCCACTCGCAATTTCAACTCGCGATCTTGTAGCTTTGAAAACTGATCAGCCCCTCGATCCAAATTTGGTTTTCACTCGATATCACTGCGTAATATTGCGGCATTGGCAGCAAAATGTTGTAAATTTTAAGGTAGGCCTATGCGTATCACCGAGGATCACGGTTGTAGTGTTGTTGTTGTTGTTGTTGTTGTTGTTATGGCGGCCTCTTGCGGGGAAAAGGTGATGCCCCATTGCACCAGCTGATGGTCGCTGGTGGCGGTTCCACCTTAGACTGGTGGGCATCGTAGGAACACTTGTGGCTGACGAATTCAAACCACCCTTGCCAAAGGTTGCACGAAGTGACTCTAGATCTTTGCCGCAAATGGGATTAGAATGGACAATTGCCGCACTCGCGATCCGTGACCAGCGACTTAGACCACAGCTGTAATATAACAGCTAGTTAATCACCGCTGTAATATAGAAGCTACTGTAGTTATTCACAGTTGTAGTATAAAAGCTAGCATACACCCGGGACTCCTCATAAATTAGCAAGCGTACGCCTGTACAACAACACGCATATGGCTAGCGGCGGTGTGCTCACTTAGAATAAAAAGCGACGACGTTAATTAGGCTATTGACAGTTCTGAACCGATCTGCTCTGAACTGAACCGATCTGTTCTGAACTGAACTGTTCTGTTCTGAACCGTTCTGTTCTGAGAGCATGTTCTGTTCTGAGTGCATGCCAGGCAGACTAGTTGAGGCTCGCTATTTGTCGGTTCGGCATATTGACTGTCGGTTTGTTCTGTTCTGAACTGAACTGTTATGTTCTAAAGGGTAGGAGTTTAGGACTATTATACTATATAATTATAGGCCTTTCTGTTCCGCTCATAAAAGATATCAGACAGCTATTTAAAGCAAATTTTTCACTGCATAGCCCACAGCATCGATCAGTGAATCGCTTTAGCGTTTGGATTTATTTTCTATAGCCTAAGCCTATAGTACCTACATATAGTATGTAGTACGTAGTATGTATGTAGTATGTAGTAGTATGTAGTACCTACATATAGAACCTACAAGCGCCTACATACGGGAATGATAGGCCTAGCAACTGTAGCAGTATCCTACGCCTATACACTATAAGCATAACATAAATCTTTTATTCACCATCAAGGCAGAACACAATAAAGAGAAAAGGAACTTAAATAAACATACAGTTAAAGTGCGAGCTAAATTAAGGTGAAATTCACAACGTCGGGTGATAGCGTTCACACAATAATTATGGACTATGCAGGCTGCAGCGGATGTAGGTCGAAAACTGGGTCCAAAGACTTGGCGGCTTGATTTCGCCTGAGCATGTGGCTCAAATAAATAAAATGTGTTGGCGTTCGTTGTTTGTCGATTGTACGGTGCACGAGAATAGCCCTGTTGGATAATATGTTGCAATGAAAGAGCTATAAATTGTTAACAGGGGAAATAATCACGGGCCAGACTGTAGCTAGCGTGATAGAATTATTTCTGCTTTTATAATGAGGGGAAATCAATTCGACATAATAATTAATACGATTAAAAGTAAAACCCATTATTTTAATAATATAGATACAATTAAAATATACAGTAAAATACAGTAAAATACATTAAAATACAGTAAAATACAGTAAAATACGGTAAAATACATTAAAATACACTAAAATACATAAGAATCCATTGACAGACGTAAAAATGCGTTAAAATACAATCCAGTGCGACCTTATGTCTGCAATACGGTTAAAATGGTCAAAATTGTGCCAATTGCACCATTTTGCATAAATTAGAGGACCAATGAAGTGCGTATAATAATCCGTATTGGTCACTACACGCATCTTGACTTCTAACTATATTTTCTAAGAAGCCTTGATTCGTAGTCTCTCATCTTTTACATGTTCATCTACGCGTGGCTTCTTTGTTTGCGATTGCTGTATCAAACGTCTCGTGCGCGAACAAGGCTACAGCGAATTTATGAAAACGAAACAAAGTATACGATTTAAATGTCTTACCTAACCGGCTGAGCAGAAACTGAAGCCCGGTATGGAACGCTCCGTAGAATAAAGCCCGCTACTTTTGAATCCCTCGAATAAGAGATCCGAGCCTAGCTCTGTCCAAAGCAGGCGTACTCCAGCGGCCATTAAGCGGGGATAGTCCATCCTCATCATGTGCCCGCTCGTGAGTCCGTGTGTCTAGGACGCATGTCATCCCGCAGCCAGCATGTTAGCATCCTTATAAGCTCTCGCATCGCCGCGTAACTCGCGGCAGTTAGCTAGCGCTGTCCGATAGATGGAATAATATCGGGTGCTCAGCACTGCTCATGCTGCAGCTGCTGATAGGCTGCTGCAGCTGGTGGTACAGTAACTGTAGCAGATACGGTAGTTCAGCATTAGCTGCAGCAGCAGCAGCGGCAGCGTTGGTAACAGCTTCAGATCCAGCAGTTTCGGTCTCTTGAAACACAGGCCTACATAGAGTTACAAGTAGGCCTAAGTTTAGCCGTGATAAACCATGCGTAGCATTACCAAAGAGGCCCTACAAAACAGTAGCTATTTAAAAAGCAGGCGCCGTACAACTGTTCAGCCTTTAAAACTGCGTATCTCTACTCCACAATGGGCAATTTTCTCGCGTAACGCTACATAAAATGCCTTCCTGTTTCAAATTAGGCGTAGCCTGAAATTTTGCTTCGAGCGATCATTTTGACGCAGTACCATGCCCGCTAAGCTTGACCCTGGATTATTTGCTACTATTGGGCGATCGCTCTGCTGTTGACAACAACGATGCGAAATCGTGAATGCAGCTACATGTAGCTGATGACACGCAGCTTGTGTGATGATAATGCAGCAGATCTTGAGGTAGCAGCGTGTAGGCATAATCTCTAGCTAAGCAGCATCTCTGCTGACGACAATGTGGATGCGGATGAATTAAGATGCTGCTACTGCAAGCTGCTGTTGCAGCAGAAGTAGCACCAGCAGCGGAGCCGCAGCAATAGCTGCTATGTCAGCCTGCGTGCGGATAATGATCAAGCTCTATAGTGGCAGTTCTACAATATAGGCCATAATTGCATTTAGGTCAACGTGCGTTAATCCGTAGGCCCATTTAACATTTGCTAAGTTAAAATAAGTAGTTTTTTCCAGTCCGGGACCACTGAAATAGGATTGTGACTAGCGAACAAGCTGATCCGTCGCCAATAATAATGATTATCCTGCAGTTCGGCGCTACAGTGGATGCTGCGTGAACGGAGCGTCGCTGCAGAATACAGCAGCAATAGCTGCTGCCTTTGGAGTCACGCTGCTACTGCTGCAGCTGTCACGAACGTTCCTACTGGACGCTCAATGCTCATTCGGGAACCAGCGACGGATCATTCAGAACGATTAAAAGAAGAAGAGGCCTGGAGGCAATCGAGCCATACAATTTTCATCCTTAGGCTACAATTAAGGCTTAAGATCAGTGGTGAAGCGTATAGCCTACTTAAGCTAAGTGTAGTGTCGCCTTTGTAGTGTAACCTTAAAAATAAAGCAATAAGGTGGCCCATAAAGTGTAGCCTTTTACATATTTAGCATAATTATAGTCTCAAGTGCACTGTAGACATTCCATGCCCAAACTTCCACGTTGCGCGAAAATCTCAGTTTTTCCGCAAATTCTTTAGGCTTCATCGTAACATATCGCCGCAGAGAAAACGCATTATCTTCGGATGAAGGGCGAGGGGGATGTCATCACTGTCATGCCTCCTTCCATCATCAAACTATGCAAAAGCTTTAAAAATCCACAATGCACCTTCCTGATCCGCAGTATATCCCATTATCCTTCCTTTTAAAGCCGCCTGTGGCGGGAACTCAGCCGGTCTGCACGCATGGTTAGGTCATTCTAGCCTAGGCTTACATCATTAGCGCCAGTGTCTATTAAAATAATTTTATTGCAGGCTACTAATTATTAAAGGCGCAAACCTTGTGTGGACCCACCCCTGTTTGCAAAACCTCGTTAATCACTATAATCATGCTCTTCATCGAATTGTACCGATTGCAATAACAACGAGCCTTCGGGGCGTGAGAATTTGCTCTGATGATAAATGTGAGAAAAAACCGAGCGGGTCTGGCGCATCACGCTGTGGTGTGGAGCCAATCAGCTGTAATCATTATGTATCAATCGCTGCCAGTCTGATAGAACCGTGACATCTGTTGTTGGTGTCTTTTCTGTATGCCCCAGGCCTATGGCTGCGCTGTGGATTTATAGGAGTGCATAGGTTAATATAATTGTCATCAAATTGGTTAAACAATTGATTTTTAGAAGCTCTTGGGCCTAGCAACATTCTGCATGATCAATGGTTGGTTTTTTTGCTAAATTAGCGTCTTAAAATGTAGCTTTTGAATATTTTAATTACGGCCTAATAAGAACGTAAATAGCTAAAAACTACATTAAAGTTCAATTTTTGTTTTCAAATCCATTGACTGACAGATAATTATTAATAAATATTTTTTGTATACCCAGAGCGACTAGTTCAATATGGAGTATGATTTTGTTGATATTGTAATTACTTAACAGAACAACATCTACTGCAAAACATAAAGATTTAGCTCCATGTTATTTTGCCAATTTTGCCTCTCATAAATTTAGCTGCACGTAATTTTCGCGTTTTTGAGGACTGCTCGTCACAATAGCGTCTGCAGCTTGATTGAAACTCGCTCACGTAATTCTGCGAGTTTCACCTATTCGCCAAAATAATTTAATGTTTTATAGTAGTTCAATATTTAGAAGAGCCTACTTCGTAATTTCATCCATATTAATTGCTAAACAGAGCAAAATGATCAAGGCAATCGATCCATTTATTAGTTCCAAACTTAACTAAATCAAACGCCAGATACTAAATCAGCATGCCCAAGTCTACAACCGACAACTTCGTTCATCGACAATCCAAATTTATTCTCAGAAAATGTCCTCATTCCAGCGAGTCAGAGCACATAAATTTCCATTATGCGCTGAAATGTAGAAACCGGTGGAAAACGTTCAGATTTAAGTCACCAAGAATCATTTTCACCTTTCAATTCTTCGCTCAGAACCCGTTGGAAAAACGTCTGAATTAAGCCAGCAAAGTACCCTTTTCATTTTCCACCCTTTCCATTCTCTGCCCAAAACCCTGTGCAAAAATGCTCGGATTTAATCACCAAAGCAACCTTTCCATTTTCCACCCCTTCCATTCTCCACCCATTCTGTTCTCGTCCTCAAATAAAGAATCTGGTTCCCTGGCTCGTAGTGGGCGGCGGGGGACCCTTCCTGTCCCAGGTCGGGGGGTCGTGGAGGGGTTCGGGCAGAATGACCTCCGTGTGGGGCTCGGGTCGAGTCGTGTGGTGCACGCGAACTTTGGAGAAGTGGCCGAGGGGCGGTCGCTCCTGGCCGAGGTTGTCGAGGATGCACTTGTCGAAAACAGCCTGCGTCGACCGGCAGCTGGAAATCGAATTTAAAACTTCTGTCATTTTTAACTATAGCAAGATATACACAAAATTACATAAAGTTTTGATCTCACCAATGAATAGATAACAACCGTTAAGAAAATCAATTTAAAAATTAAAAATATCTATTTTTTTTCACAAAAGCAGATTCTTAAGCAGATCTTGATAGTCCAGTACCGCAATTTCCAATCAAATCTAACAGGGATCTAAATTTAAATTCCATTTAAATCTTCACAGAATTATATTTAACTAAATCATTACAACAATCTTCTATAAAATACAATTTTATTTCAAACAATAAACAAACAGCAAAAGTATAAGCCTACAATATAGAAATAAGCCAATCATTGAACTTCAAAAAGTAAAATTAGGTCTACGATGCAATGAACGTTGAAAAATAGAAGCCGATCGCAAATTTTCATCAAAGGCGTTAAAATTAAAATATTTGTTTAAATTTTTCTTGTACGCAGGTCGGGGGGCCGTGGATGGTGTAGTTGTGTGGTGCTTCAGACTACGTGTGCGGATAAATAAAACAATGTTCTAAAAAGATATTAAACGTCGGATATTCAGATATTCAACGTCGTCCACGACACATAGCTGAAAATAGTTCAGAATATTGCTTTATTTATCCGCACACGTAGTCTGAAGCACCACACAACCAATTATTCTCTTGTCGTAAATCAACATTCAACATGGATATACAAAGCAATATAACCTCCGTACCGCTTGACGTTCATGTCCCAGCCGGAGCGATCGATGCACTTCCAGTAGGTGGTGAACTCCTCGGCGCAGTGGATCTTCACCTTCTGGAAGAACTCGAGGCCGCACCGCGTCACCTCCTTGCCCTCGTTGATGCACTTGCGCGGGTCCTTCTCCTCCGCATTGCACAGCATAAACTCCTGCACACAAACAATGCAGACATTTATAAACAAGCGAACAAAACAACACAAACAACAACAAAAACAAGTGAAACTTTGTTACTTACACAAAGATTTATTAATTATATTTACTAACGGAACCCTGTGTCGACAGTTCTAGCTAATTATTTCAATTCAGGCATTAAAAATATTTTTCCGGCGTCTTTTTTTGCATTATATATATGGAACTTTAATACTTGATACTTGATGCCCGTTGGATGGGTCCGCTTGAGCAAACCCGTACCAACGGCTGACGGGGGAAAAAACTTATTTAGCTTATTTCAATCCCCAAGTAGTTCTCAGGTATTTGTCCAACCCTCTTTTCCCTCCCTCCCTTCCTATATTCGCCGCATGAGCAGACAAACAATCAAACGGCATCAATAGAATAAAGAATAAAAATAAACCGCAGTCAAATGTTGCTATGGTCAGCATTAAACTCCGCAATAGTCAGGTGTGAAATTTTAGATTAACTCAATTTATAGCTTTGCACTAGCCGGCTGGGGTTCATTTGAAGTCATAGAAATTAATTAGCCCATACATAAACAATAGTCCACTTGCCTTGCACTGGTTGTCGCAGTATTTGCCGAAGTGGTGCGACGCTGCGCGAAGAGGCGCCGAGCTCAGCTCAATCTCCGGCACCTTCAGCTCCTCGTAGCTCGGCAGCCAATCGGCGTTCGTGAAGACCATCGTTAGGCAGCGGTTAGGCGGCAGGATTTTACATCCCAGCTGACCTTCATGTGTCGCTCTTGTGTCAGTTCTTCTGAACGTTACAGTGTGACCAGATTACAAAAATAGTGAGCCAAAATACAAAAACTTCTGTAAGCCTACGCGCACTGTAATGTTTTTATATAGTATGTCTACTATCTTAACGACACTACGGACCAAAGTTGTTATTTTCTACGCTTACAGCATGAGTTATGCAAAAGCCAGTGTACAACTAACTAACAGTCAAAGTATTTACAGATTACTAGACCCATTAACAACGCACATACGATTTAAGCAAATTATATTTTTCCATCTTCGCTTGCATGACATATATTTGGTGCGTTACAAGTGTAGTACACATACAAAAATGCTTTATTCAATCAACAGTTCATTTAGTTCAGATGAAAAAAAAGAAGAATAACTCACGCTTAAAAGTATTTAATTATGCCTGTCATATGCATACTCTTCTAACCTGGCCGCTGATTTGCTAGAAAAAAAATGGAATACTAATTCTATCCAATCACGTCAGTCGATAGGTACAAAAACTTTAAAGGCATTGTTTACTGTGTTGCTAACCACGGTTGCTATGGCGTGAAATAGAAATAAAAACACATGTTTTTTGTCTAAAATTTGAATGAAATATTTAATCTAGCCGGATTCACATGATGACTATTCTATAGCCTAGTAGGATCAACTTAACCCCGTCTCTTTGAGAAAGTAAATTTACTTTACTGTTTTATAATTATTGTGGATTTGTTTATCTGGTGATAAACAAAGTATACATAAAAAGCATACATACAAAGTATATAAAAGTAGTTTGTACTGCGTTTTTTAGTCTACTGTGACTTATTGTGAGCGTTTTTGTTTGTTGTTATACTAGCAAGCATAAGCCACGGCATTAGGGTTTAGGTATTTAATAAAATTGCACTCCAAATCGAAGTCTAGCAACCGGCCTTAAGTTATTTAACGACCCAGAGCATAGGCTGGCCTATTATCATATGCATTGTAATTTTCTTATATTTATATAGCCTCAATTTTTTATTTTGGCTGCTCTTTTGCTGCCACATGTTTACTCCTCTATAGGCCTATAGTACGACTAATAATCCTATTCTAACAAATAGACATTGAGCACTATGAATTCTTTTTATTCTGGTTTTGTTTTCAGTCGCATTAAGAACGATTTAATCTGTGCTTACAGTATGCTACTGACCTGCAGCTTGTTTTGTAGACTGCCATGGCGTCCAGCGGCGATTCGGCTCTTCGCAGCCAGTTTCAACTGCTGCAACAACAACAGCAGAAGAAGCTTGAGCTCCAGAAACAACAAACAGAGGCAAAGAATAAGAATAGGGAAAATATGGATGAGGCGAACACACTAGTCAAGCCCATCAGCGCTCAAGATGATTTGGATCTTAAGGTTCGATTACAGTTCCTTTGAAATAATTTTTGGCTCGTTTCACTGTGCTCACAGGCAAGATATTTCTTACAGGGACGAATAAAGTAGAATAATTGTCAGGTTGTATTTTAATTATGTCATTATTCTAGTTTACGCTATCCATCAATTAATCAATCGGATCAATCAAGCGCGTCGATGAGAAAAGGGATTATCTGCGAGTGACGTTGAAATGTTCTTATCCATTTGTCTCAGGTCGCTTCAGACATGATCAAGTTTGTTGCAACTCCAAGCTCAACTCAGGAACAGTTGCTATTTGCAGAACAGAACCGGGTAGGCATACGCAATAATCGATGTAAGTTGGCACTATTGTGCATAGGCTATGAGCTGGTGTTAACGTTTCGTTGCTTTAGGGGCCTTGTTTTAAAATTTTCTTAATTGGATTTTCTGTAGAAGATGTGAAAGAAAACATTAAAATAGTGTATGCAACAGTCCTACCAATGTCTTATCTTTAGTTTATTAATTTCAAACCAAATCATTCACATTTTGTTGCTTCAGTGCACTGTAGCACATTTTCTGGTTAATTTGTTGAGCTCTCATAAGTGCATGACTACTTTAATCTAATAATTAATTCATAATCTTTGTTACTACATATGGTCTTTATATATCCATATTATACCATTGCATATGGTCTTTACATGGTCGACATATAGACTACCAAAACCAAGCCACATCGCTTGGTTTTGGATGTTTTATTTTGTTTTTAAATATCCGATTACTAAATCTGATTCCAAATTTTCATTTTCTGTTTCTCTCCCGTGCAGGAGCTGCGGGACGAGACCGGTCGGCTGCAGAAGCTTCTATCCGAGCGCAACCTTGAACTCAAACAGCTCCGGCGCAAGCGCGACGAGGAACGAGCGGTCGCCGCGGCAACCGGCGGCATGGCAACAAGCGATGCAGTGGCGACAAAGATCGTAGAGCTGTCGAAGCGCGTGAGGGAGCTGAGCGCGGAGCTGGAAGCAGAGAGGACCAAGGCGAAGGCGCTGGCTAGGAAGATGTCGGAGGCTGAGGCTATCCAGGTTTTTTGGGTTTTTTTGGTTGCTCTTAAATATTGTTATTTGAATGCTGACTTTGTCATATATAGGTAAATTTTGTCATTTATTGCTATATACGCGCTCGTATTTTAATTATCACTTATATATAAAGTGAAATGGTTACAAAAATAAGAATTATACTTTAGTGTCTAATTTTGCGCAAGGTTAGAAGAACTGCCCCCTGCTGGGATCGAGCCGCGGCATGCAACAGCATTTCCTCTCTGTACGGCCACTGAGAGCCACTGCCGCAGATATGCAGTTTCTACCGCATAATTATCTGCTTGTATGTAGGTTATATTATATGCATGCTTGTATGTATATAAATTGAATAAAGTTTACTAGCATGTACACTTCCAATTATGTAACACTGATGATGGGTATGGGCATTCTTAAATAATATGAGAATGTTAAATTCTCTTGAAGCCTATTGGTGTGCAGTGATTGTACATTTGTTTCAGTTGATGACAGCTGATAATAGAAAAAGCATTGCATTCAGCTCTGATCCAGACGATAGGGTATGATCAACAGTTCGGCAGCCGTTTTATTGTAGCATTTCACACGCATGCTATTTCTCTTTGAGCTTAATTTAAATTGTTTCTCTGATATACTCTTGCTAACAGCGGAGAAGCCCCTGTTGCAGTAACATAGCAGTTCTTCACTTAATTGAAAATTTTAATAGATTTTAAAAGCATTGAAATTGTCGTTATTTTTAAGCATCCACTGAGTTTCTGCATTTTTGATTTTAAACCATGTTTGCGCAATAGTTCAAATTAGTGTACCCGAATTTTGTTGATTGATGCTATTTTTTCTTTAAAATTCTCAAGATCAAACCTAGTAGTTGGTTGTGACATTAGATGTATTTCTTATTATGAGGAAGATCAGTTTTATCTCCATTGAAGTATTCGATTTCGTGTTGGATGCGGTACTTCGTTCGGTTGATGTCGTTGTATTATTTTAATTGTTTCCTATACTATACTACTTGTGTGAAATAAAGATCTATATATGCACTTAACTGGTGGAATGTATGCCCAGTAGTGTTCAATCAAACATTCGTGGAATCATGAGCCAATTTACCGATAAAAAATTACGCGATTATCTGCATCAACTGTTGTCAAAGCAATAAATTTCATTGTATACTTTTTACGTATTTGAGGTGTGTTGGGAACAGACGATATTTGCCGACGAGCTCAAGTCTACTCAGGAGAAACTGAGACAGAGTGAGGCGAAGTGTGCAGAGCTTCGAAATCAGACACAAACCCTGAAGAACGAGCTGAAACTGGCTCAGAAGGTGCGCTATAAAATATACTCACTGGTTATTGTCTGTTTTGAAAGTCATGAACTTTTAATTTAAATCTCTTTGATTTGTTGTTATTTTGGTATGGATCGATTGATTTTCTACAGATCTTTTTGATACGCGACTGTGTTGTTTTTATTTTGTTCTTTTGATCTATGAGCTATTTGATTGGTATCTTTAACAGGTATCGCTCTGATAATTTGCTAAGTGAAAGAGCACATCTTGTACAAATATATCTATGAAGTAATTTATCTTTTAGGTTTATTAATGTATTTAACTAACTAACATCGTTTTTTTCGTGTAATCTGGTAATGTCAGTGTTTTAACGCAGGTTTACACATTTTCGCCCGCCCTGATCAGGACTGCTGGAGCTGGGTTTTTTTGGCCGGATGCCCTTCCTGACGCCAACAAAATAAATAATTATCTGGCACGGGGTTAGCCATTTTTAGGGATTAGTGATTTTTTAATCTCTCATTAATTGCATTTCTTTCTATTATTCAAAAATCCTTAAATATTACTGTTAGAATACATACTGTGGCCCGTGAAAATTGTTGTAGCCTGCTATTCGCATTCCATAGTGTACGATTCATTAAGAGCATCTGGATGCATAAGAAACTCGCTCTGAGCATGCATGCATACACAACATGCATTGCTGTGTCCATTACCCCTTTCACACTGCACTTTTGAAATTTTATGCAATTAAATTAGAATTTGTAGGATTAGTACGATGAAGTGTGGAGGTGTGGAAAAACTTTTCTTACCACCGTTTATATGCATGAAATTTGAAATGATGACATAATATAGAGAAATGCCAAAAAATGAATTTTAGCTTTTTGTGTGGATGATTTGTAAGGTGCTGAGTCAGGAGGTTGGGGAGGGGGTTAAGGCCCAGACCCTGCTCAATGCCTCCGGGGGGTGGAGGGGGCGCTCCCAGCAGATCGTCGCCCTTCAGCGGAAGGTCAGCGAGCTCAAGAAACAACTTGAACAACTACAGAAACAGGGTAATGTAATTATAGTGCTCTTGATTCCACAACAGGAAAATCATTTAGTTGAATATTGTATGACAAATTATTATCGATTATAATGCAGTGTTTTAAAAATCTATATCCCATGACTTTGTTTTAGATTTTGTGTTATAGATTTATCGCAGCCTATGAATGAAATGTGTTCAGTAAATGACCTTGCTAACGGCCCTTGCTTTTCGAACAATTTAGTTCCGATTTGCCTGTACTTATATTTTGCCATTAATATTTAATATCGTTGATTTCACTAGTGTATTTTATTTATCTGATACTAGTATTTTTATAGAAAGTTTAGCCGTCGGTTAAAGAATTACATTAATTACTTTTTCAAGTCAATTAATCTCCACTATTGAAATTTACAAGTTCAAATTGTTATAGTTTACATAATTTATGATTATTTTGAAAATTAAGGTGATATTGTTAAAGATTATAGTAGAATTGAAATTACCTTGGTAGTGGTTAATTTTTGAACTGTTGATGCTTTGTACTGGGTCATGCAGTCGATTCAATAACAAGAATAATTGTGACAGATGGGACTGATGAGTTGAGTGCTCTGGAGGAAGAAATGCTGTTTGGGGGAATATCGATGGAGGGTGGGGCGGCCCCCGGGGGGGCGGGGGCTGGGGGCAAGCTGATGTCTGCCGAGGAAAAGAACAGGGAAAAGATTCGCAAGTTGGAGAAAGTGAGGAAGGAGGGTAGTGAGGTGAGAATTAACAAAACTGCCATAATTAACATCAATTAAGGAATATTACTTCAAATTGAGGTGATATTGTTAAAGATTATAGTAAAAATGGGAAGTGGCTTGATGGTGTGCTAGTAATTTTGAAAAAATAAACGCTTGTTTTGAGTTGTGATATCGCATTTGTATTTAGTAAATTTGTGTCGATTTTGATAGCAATATTTTTATTGGTCTATATTACGATATACGCTAATTTCTCCTTATTGTCCAATGTTATTGGATGTTAGTAAAATTTTGTGATGGTTTGATAAAATTACGTAGAAAGTGGCTTTGGACTTGAAGAACTTGGAACAAGAGCACGAGAGTCTGAAGCAAAAATTGGAAGCAACCAAGTCAAGGTCGGATCAATGGCTTAATAAAAATCAAAATAATTTTTTTGACGTATGTGGCTTGTATTAAATTATTGGTTTTCTATTATGTTATTAAATATTCTGCATTGTGTAAAATTAACAAACTGTAAGATGCCCTTGTACAATCTAAATAGAGTAGTGCTACTGTGAGTTTTTTGTAAGTCATATTTTGTTTGCTTGTTGAAACTTTTATTCATTACTGTGTCGAGTTTTCATGTCTTTCGCTCACACAATCTGCTTTGCTATAAATATATATATGTCAATAAAAATTTAGCTTTGCACAGAAATGTTTGTTCTTGTTGAGGCTGAAGTTGCTTAGATATGTAGAGTTACTAAAAATGGCTTAGATAGTTAAGTTTTGAAATGTAAAAAAGTGTTTGAAATGGCGTTGTTTTAACCAGAAATCTTAAATAAATTTTTTTTTTTTTCGTTGAATAGGAACAAGGTGTTGAGTGGTGATGTGAAGACCCTCAAGCAGCAGCTGCAGACTCTATTGGACAAAGGTCGCCATGACGACGAACTTATTACCGCACTCTTTGTGAGCATGCTCTCTTTTTTTCGTTTTTATTTTATCCGCTTTTGTTTGTTGTGTTTATTTTGCTGGCTCTTTGAAAGCCCTGCTTTATAGGATAGTAATAATACTAAGGCTTTTGTGGATTCTAGGTTTGTTTCAAATTCTGCAAATTATATTGGACTTACAATCTTCCAACGCATGATAAAGAGGCATTGTGCAGGGTTGGCCTTGATAAGACCTGTGCAGCGTTGAAATTCCTCCTTCTATACAGGACTGGTATACTGCAACTACTCCGCCTTTTAAAGTCGCGTAGGTCTATGCCAACGTGGTCGATTTTTACGTGTAATACTATCCTGCCCATTTCAATTAGGCTTGCAATTCTAACCTTCATTTACATCTAACCATCATTTTGGCTTGCTAGGCCCGCTGAGCTACTATGCTATGTGTGCTGTAACATAAATAAATTAAAGGGTCCGCTGCTTTTAAGGCCGGTTGCTAGACTTCGATTTGAAGTGCAATTTTATTTTGCAGTCCGAATTAACCGATGAAAATATATGAAAGAATTGTATCGAATAATCTGATCGGTTAATTCGGACTACAGAATGAAATCGCACTTCAAATCGAAGTCTAGCAACCGGCCTTTAGAAAGTATATAATATAGATATTTAACTCTTCAAGTTAAATTCCTTAAAAGGTCCAATCATTAACCCTTAACCCCTAGTTTGATATTTTAGTTAAAATGCACTTTGCGACTTTCTACTTTGCAACTTTATGACTTAGTGACTTTGTGACTTCTGTGACTTTGCAACCCCTAGTCGGATCTTTTAGTTAAAATGCATTGACAAGATGACGTTGTTTGAAGTCCTTTTCATCATTTTCTTCACTATAATGCAGCGAGACCAATGAGCTTGAATAGGATAATAACTTGGTCCTGTTCTGGCACTGTGCCTGCAGAAGCAGCAGACCCAGCTAAAACAGTCATTGTCCGAGGTCGGCGCGACAGTCGGAGAAACTCGCGAAAATTTTCTGTCGGCTTCACAAAAAACCGCAAACATGAGGGAGCAACAGGCGGGGAACGAAATAACGCAGCTGCGAGCGATATTGGCCGATAAGGAGGTCGCGGCGAGGTCAAGTTCCGTGAGGATACAGGCGCTGGAGGTGGAGCTACGCTCACTTAAATCTGCCATGGTTTGTGGGTGATGGAGGTTTTATATAATTTATTTTTCATTTGATTTGTTGTTATTTTTCAAAAATACACACGTGTGATGCATTATTGTCTTATATAGTATTATTATTATTATTATGCATGGTGTGTGATGATGGCAGAAAATATTGCAGGACTGAATTGGTAATTGATAATAATTGAATTTATTCTTAGATAGTATCCTGCCAAATAGTTTCTATATTTGTTCAATATTTGAAGTGCCCTTCTTTAGAATATTATTTTTATTGCGATGTCGTTTGAAGAATCGTGGGGTCAGGGCACATAAGGTCATGTGTCCATGGCTGCATGCGTCCAACCTGTGCTGGCATTGAAAAGTGGACGAGAAAAAGAAGATGATGATGAATGAGAGCTGTGCTTGGAAGTTGTTTAGCATCTTTGACAAATTTTCAAAACATTTTTGTGTCGTTTTTATTAGAACTCGGGCAGATCTGAGAGCAACAGCAACAATTGCACGATGGCAGCAGACCTTGCTTCTTCCCCTCACGCTTTCAGTCGTTCCTCGAGCACCCTCTCGGAGGTCAGCGAAAAAATGATTGCGGAAATTGTCGGCAAAGTTTTGTCGCCTAAATCTTCCTCACGGAGCGTGGGGGGGCGGCGGCCGGGACCTCCGGGCACTGAGGAGGCAGAGGGGGGGACAGTCCGGCATGCGTTTGTACTGAGCCAAGGCGGCAGTGTGTAAGTATAGAACGGAAACTGTTTGTGCCGTAACATATGTAGATTGCACTTGTAGCGCTTGTCGAAGATGGATCGTGCAAATGATTTTTTACTTAGGAGGCTGTATTTTTCTAAGCACAGCAATTAGATGTTAGTAAATTTGATTACTGATTGTTGTATGAGTTGAGATTTGTAATTAAGTAATTAAATTGTTGTTTGACATTTAGTATGCCTAATAGTATAACAGCTTTGGTAATAGCTGTTGTTTTTGTCACTATATAGTATTAATAATAATCATCAGCGTTTTTGATGTCTATTCGTGATAATGTGTTACAGGCAAGCCTGTAACACCGTGTCTTACAGGTTAGACTTTTTTATTGGAGCTGGGTTTTTACAACCGGTTGCCCTGCCTCTGGCCAACCAGAATGATAAATATCACCAGAATTATGACAGGTTATTAATTGTTGTTGTGACAGCAATTTTTCTGCTGTGTCAAGTGATGAAGACAACTCATCGCTCAAACTGCACGAGTTGAACTGTCTCTATCAAGCCGCAACTCTCGAACGAAATCGATTCGCTGAGCTTGTTCAGGTTCTTGAAAAACGGTAACAGAATTGACATTTATTTATATATTAATAACGCTGCGGTCATTTTGTGTTCTGGTTTATTTAGCACGGTGATTTTGTTTTATTGCCTGATTTGATTTTGTTTGCAATACTATGAAATAAATTTATGAAACTCAGTAAATTTGGAGAAATAAAGTTTTTAACGAATTAAATGTGTGCAGTATAGTGGACCTGTGTCCAGTTACCAGTGTCAGAGAAGTGACTGAAATGAAAGTAGTTAACCCGACCTCAAATAATTATTTTATCCAATCAATAAGCAAAAATATATTAATTTCAGACCAAAAAAATTCATGAGGTCATATCAGGCCATTAATTATTAGTTATATGATATGAAGGAGATGCCAGTACCTCATCATGTCAAGGAGTGTACAGCGCCCTTGAGATGACTTCTAAGGTCATGACAGCCTATAAGTTGTCCAAGCAAAAAAAGAAAAGATTTTTGTATAATTTTATTCCAGACTGGAGCAATCTACATTGAAGCTCGTCCAGGCCCAGAGCGACCAGCAGGCTCAAAAGCGTCAGAATGCCCTATTGGAGAAACAACTGGGTCGGGTCAAGGCTGAGCAGCTGACGTCTGCCGGGGGAGGGGCTAAAAGGTCAATGAAGAAAGGTGGTGTGAGTGAAGGCGTGGATGGTCGGGGTGCAACTGAGGACATAGAACCGTTGCAGCTAAGGTAATTACAGTTATTCCAATTTAATATCTTTTCTTATTATCTTGTTTGATAAGATTTTGAAATGATAGTTTTAAATCGAAAATTGAAACGATTTGAGCTGCCACAGCAGGTGGCTTTGGTGATGGTTCTATTTTATCTCAAAAAATTATTTGTTGCTGCCGTACAAGTGTTGTAATGCTAATTTTTTTGGGAGAATAATTTGAGAGTTAAAATGATAAAGGGGAAGGTCAAGAAATATACTCCATTTTACGAATTATTTAATCAAGAACTATGTTTCACTGATTGATCAGAAAAAATGTAAAAATCAGTAATGTTGCGTAATGCTATACCCGTAATGTTAAATTTAAGATTTACAACTGCACAAATCATCAACTGCACACAAATATATGCCCTGCATGAAATTTTTTGTCAACTGATCGCAGTTGCGCTGTTGTGGCTGTTGACAGGTTGGAGATGCAGCAGAATGACAACGAGGCCCTCAAGGCTGCCCTTCAGTCCACGCTGCGAGCCAAGGAGGAGGACCTACGCCTCTACACCGACATGATCGAGGAAACAAAGAGACTCTTCCTCCAAGGCATCCGCCAATACCGCAGCAGCACCACATGACCCGACCCAATTCCGACCAATCAGGAGGAGCGAATCTTGCAGAGGTTCATCCAACAGTATCGCGACAATAGCATCACATGACATTGTGTGATTCGATTTCGACCAATCAAAAGGAACATGATTATTTCCTAAAGTTATTCACTAGTGGCAGACACAATGCCCCCCCCCCATAACTTGATTCCCTTGAATCTTATGATACAGCCAGACTATTTGTTAACGATAGTTGGTCAGTGCCTTAACTATCTCCTCTTAAGATGACCCAATTAACATTTAATGTCTCGATCGAATTGGGAGTCTTTAAAATTTATTTATTTTTGTTGTTAGAGCCTAGCAGGGCCAGAAATTGACTGTTACAATCGGCTGTTGACAAGCTGCAAAGTGAGAATGGGTTAGGCGACATGTGGTCCTTAGTCCTCAACTGCAGAACGGCAGACAATGATCTGAGGCTGTGAAAGTCTGCTGATTGAAGTGTTCGTCGTATTGTGTCGCGGTGTTTGTGTAAATCACAAGATTAGCGTTAAGGCTAGGCATCAAAGAAACAGAATACTAGAGTAAGTTAGTGCATAACTCTGTAAACATTGGCCTTGATTTTGGCGCAGCCTACTGAGCGCATACTGTAGCTCTAGAGATCGCGTTATTTGATGCTAGTAAAAGGTGAGGTATGTGTAAAGTAACAATATTGTAGATGCTCTTCTGTGGTATAGAATGAGTCAAATTTGCTTTTGTGCTCAATAATCCCGAGTTTGTTTTTTGTAGTCCCAATAAATTTAAAGATTTAAAGAGCAACCTTTTTTACCTTTCAGTTGTGTGAAAAAGCGAGCTTATTTAAATGTGCGATGGATGACTTATCAAAGATGTATCGTTGTTATCCAGTGTTTTTCTAAGCAGATTTTGATTGGAAGCGTCCTAGAATCAAACACCTAATTGGTGTAGGCTACCTACCCCCCCCCTCATCCAAGGCTACCTTTATTGCCGAGTTTACCTTACTTATTGAAAATCTAATATTTTCCACATCCGAACTAATTCTAACTGGCGACTTCAATTTTCATGTTGACGACCACACTGCTCCTTATGTTACGCCTTTCCTCGACCTACTTGATACTTTTGGTCTGACCCAACACATCACTTTCCCCACTCACAACTCTGGCCATACTCTCGACCTATTTATAACCTGCTCTACTTGCACTCTCGTCCCCTCCACTGATCATACCTACACGCCAATATCTGACCACGACATAATTATTTCTACCCTCTCTATTCCTACAAATTCACGAGCCCCCCGCATAACAAAATAAATTAGACTTATCAACTCTATTAACACTGTTGATTTTTTCACTGATATCCTTGCCTCTTCCCTGTTTTCTTCACCTGCTCCAACTCTTGAGCCTTACCTTGCACAGTTCACATCCTGTCTCACCTCTCTGCTTGACAAACACGCCCCACTCAAATCTACATCCTGCCTTTCTCGTCCTCATAAACCGTTTATCACGCCAGAAATTAAAAAAGAGAAATCCAAGCGTTCAAAACTCGAAACAATTTTCAGGAAAGACTACTAAACGAAATAATTTTCAAAAACCAAGAAAAAATTGTCTCAAAGCTCATAACCGCTGCCCGTCGTACCTACTTCAGAAAGTTAATATCCGCCTGTAGCCGGCAGCCGCGTAAGCTCTGGTCGGCCCTTGACAATTTTCTCTCCCGCAAACCTCCGCCATCTCTTCCAAATTCCATCTCGCCCCCAACGCTTGCATCTGCTTTCTCCAATTCTTCGATAGAAAAATTACTCATCTTTGTGCTCACTTCACGCCTCTTACACCTGCTTCGTACAAAATATAAATACTCCCCCTCCTGTTGCCCCACCTACCGTCCCAAACTCCTTGCCAGCCACTATAGAAGAAGTCCGAAATGCCATTCTAGCCTCCTCAAATTCAACATGCCCTCTCGATCTCCTACCAACGACACTCTTAAAATCCTGCATTGATGCTCTGCTTCTTCCAATAACCACGATAATCAACCTATCGCTTTCAGAAGGAATTTTTCTCATTTCCTTTAAAAATGCAATTGTGAGACCCCACATCAAGAAATACTCTATTCCCGCCGAAGATCTTGCCAGCTACCGACCCATATCCAACCTCAATTTCATTTCTAAAATTCTTCAACGAATTATCCATTCCCGAATTACTTCTCACCTACGAGGGTGAGAAGTAATACTACCCACCTACTGACCCTCGTACAATCGTTTCTTCCATTTGCCCTTTTCAATCTGCCTATAGGAAATTTCATAGTACTGAAACTGCTCTCGTCCGCAGCCAAACTGATCTCCTGCTTGCAACAAACCAACGTAAACATTCTGCTCGTGTTCTTCTGGACGTCTCTGCCGCCTTTGACACCATAGACCACAATATCCTCCTCAAAAGGCTTTCCTCCACCTTTGGCATTACTGGATCA
>JAQIWG010002407.1:0-20489 GCA_034695025.1 Chamaedrilus cognettii | reverse complement strand
GGAAAGAAATTTTCGTCAGCACCCGCTCCCCCCCCCCCCCCCGGTCGTGCTTTTGGCTAGAGAAGAAATCAACTAGCCTATCTGAATAGGAGTTGCCCTTGAGGATTTCTATAAAGAAAATGTGGCAAGCCGAAGAAAAAAGTTTGAGAACCACTGATAATAATTATTTTGGTCTATTCAACATTCTTGTGTCCGGTTCGTTGCACGACTGTCCCCAAAATAACGGTGCAATCTTGCATTTCTTTCATGACGACATCGTTTTACGCTGAATATGCCATCTTAGTAATTATGTCATGTCGATTTTGTCGTCCCGATTCGAACCGACTCGACCTGCCACACTCGCAATCCGAAGTTCGCGACTTACTGTCGATTTCATAGACGTTCCTCAACTCCTACCTCGACACCTACCTTGACGTAGAAAGACAATTTAACAGCAGCCCATAACTGCCGTTCGAAAAAATTCTAATTTTATTTCAAAATTTTAAAGGCTCAAATTTATTTCCATAAGAAATCACTATAATTTAAAATCAGTGAAAACATAAAATCATTTTCCTTTAAATCTATGACGTCACGTTAATTTAACGACGTGGTATATTAATTCAAATGGAGTAGGCAAAAAGCTTTTTTGAATGGCAATTATGGGCTGCTGTTAAATTGTCTTTCTAGGTCAAGGTAGGAGTCGAGGTAGGAGTCGAGGTAGGAGTTGAGGAACGTCTATGAAATTGAACCTTAGACAACTCGGCCACAACGCTTCGACAAGATCAAGATTTTTTATTTAGATTTTCATACGGATTTTTCATTACCCATTTGATTTTTCATCTCGATTGCACCAATCACGGACCTGTTATGGGATGAAGATATTAGATTCCGTTAGATGACGATAATTAAACTAGATTCATGGCGCTATCAAAATATTAGTTGAACCTGTGAGCGGGCTAATTGAAAGTGACCGTGACTCAACTTCACTCAAGTAGTTCTCATTTCGACCGATTCAAATCAGTTACGACAATAATATTGCTGTCAACGTGTTGGCTCATCGCTACAGGAAAATCAATTCCTTAAAATGAACGACGGTCTTTGTTTTATTTGTAAACGCCCTAACAGGTGTGGCCATCAGTGATTTGAACGGCTACTCAGTAGTCCTGCTCGTTGCTTAGGCTGCGCGTATGAAGTGTCGCTTGACGAACGGAGCACTATCTATAGTACCTCGGCGCGTAGACTTGGCCTGCTGTAACGCTGACACTTTACAGCTATGGCGACGTGCGCACATACACATAGGCTCAAAGTTGGATACTGTAATAACTTCGGCTGCTGATTGATTGGCGCGTAAGTCCACACGATTATAGTCTACAATGACGTGAGCACGACACGCCCTGCGTCGAGTGGCACCGTTGAGATTACGCCGGACGACGACTTTATCAGGCGCTACTGTAGGCCTAGGCCAGGGCTTCTCATAAAGTGCTGCCCGAGGGCCAAATGTGGCTCTCGGAGACTTTTTATGTGGGTCGCGAAGATTTGCGTACTTCTGATTGGGGACGCCTGCCATCGATTAGGGGACGCCAAAGCCACATAAATCTAACGTTACCATTACCTTAAGATTAGACCTACCTGTACATGAAGCCTACTGAAAAACTAGGGACGCCAATGGGGACGCCAATGGGGACGCCAAGCCTTCGATGCGCCTGGCGTCATTTGACTTTTTCGTAGAACCGCCACTGGCATCAATTCGTTTACTTAACCAAGACTTAAAATAATTAATAATTTTTTTTATAGAATCAAAAATTCCATGACTGTAAAGTATATAAGACGTAAATAGTAGAGGTAAATATTTGTAGACGCACAGTCGCGCGCTATACAGTGTAATTACAAAAGATCAAGGCATCGAGCAATCACTGCTGATAAGGTGCGACGTTTAGATGGTATTGCGGCTGCATCTGTTGTCCTGGCTGGACGACGACGACCGTCTGCCGGTCGGCGCTAGCCTGGCTCCTGTTCTCGTTCGTGCCGTCCCCGCCCCTGCAGCAGCAGCATCAGCAGCAGCGCCAGCAGTCGACGCAGCACCGGCAGCCGGAGACGCGGCAGGAGCCGCAGCCGCGGCAGGCGCACGCCACCATGCGGCACCCAGAGCACGGCCTGCCCGCAAACAGCACCGACTTTTTTTTTCAACGCCAGCACGTTAGGTCAAGTAGTTTAGCAAGCCCGAGCAGGCTAATCTATCGGGCCTCCTAGCGTCTGTGACGTCACCGAAAGCTATTACAAATGTTGAGTGTAAATTTTTTGTTTAAAGGCCAAACTAATTTATTTAAGTACAATTATTTGGTATAATTTTTGTCGTTTAAAATGGCTTTAGACCGCTATGGTGTAGCCACTGCTGCGAGCAGCATGTTCAAACAACCGGTTGGCAGGCTATAACGTCGGGGATTAGTTCTATTTATTAGCAACGCCGCTCATCCGACACCGCAAACAAACAAAGAATCCAGTGCAATTTTATCGACTTTTGTCGACTTTTTGAGATTTCCATGTGGTTGGGTAGAACGAATAACTATGGTTATTTAGAATAATGATTCACATTAATTCGTTTAATTCAACCGAGACGTAAATAGTAAAATGCCATGTAAATTGTAAACTTACACTATCTACAAAAGAACTTGACACCGAAGTCCGAACGGTCGCTGCCGATAGGGTGCAATGCCTGGGTAGCAGAACTGCGGTTGCATCTCCATCTGTTGCCTTGACTGGACGATGACGACAGCCCCCTGGCCCGCCTGGTTGGCGCTTGCCTGGCTCCTGCCGACGACCCTGCAGCTGCAGCAGCAGCAGCAGCAGAAACAGCAGCGGAGGCACTCGATGCAGCACTTGCAGAAGGAGACGCAGCAGGAGTAGCAGGCGGCGCAGGAGCACGGCCTGTTGCAGCAGTAGCACTCACATGCCGGATAGCATTCGCATCTGCAGGACATCCTGCAATTAAACATCATGCATCGGGGTTTCAGGGGCGTAGCCGCTTAAGTAACGGGGGGACGCGTCCCCCCTCCATCCCCCCCCCCCCGCGGATCAGGGCGTCCCCCTCATGAATAATTCTGGTCCCCTAAAAATGCATTGAGAGGGGGACGAGTCCCCCCATGATTCACTTTGGTCCCCCCGAAGGAAAAAAATGAGTAAAAAATTTATGAATGGTGGTCCCCCCATGATTTATGGTTGGTCCCCCCCAAGAAAAATGAGAAAAGGACCTTGTTTGTAGGCAAGAATATCTGAAAGCACTCTCCCCATCCCCCGCTCGTGAGTTTTGCACGCAAGAGTACTTTGATCCGTTTCAGAGTTGCGGGTAATGGAATTGTAGGCCTACTTGAGAAAGGACTTCATAAGAAAAAAGTTTTCTTTAAAAAATGTGTCCTCCCCCCACCGCCAATTTCGTGACTACGCCCCTGCTATAAATCAACAAACGAGGTTTAATAGCCGTGCAGCGGGTTTATTTCGAGTCAACAGATTTCCGTCTGCTTCTTTGAAAGACTGACCTTAACATAGCGTCCGCGATGTACATGTAATGCATTTTGACTTAATTGCCGTACATGTTACACGTTACATGTCTGACGTATCTTCACGCCTGAAAGTTGCGGAGGAAAATCTCACAAAGCAAGCTTTTTTAAAAGTTTTAGTATGTAGTAACTAGGACTATTTCACAATCCAGTTCTGTGTAAGCGAGCCTCCACAGACCGCTCCCCCTTCTTTGGTCGCCCTTTACTACTCGCTCGGGGCGCTCTGGGCTGCAAGCCAATTCTTTATTACCCGGCCTACAGGGGTCAAAAAAACGAGACAGCTTTCTTGGTTGCCCGGTTCAGCAGCAGAATACAATGTTTCACCGAAAATAACGTATTTTGTCGGCTGTTACAAATATAATTTTATAATGCTGCATAAAATCCGGCGTTGCTAGCTAGCTGATAGCCTGAGTAAATCTATTAGGCTGCTCTCGCCTGTGACGTCACTGGGAATGTTATTAAAAACGTGAGTAATTTTTTCTTAGGGCCAAACACATTTGTTTGAGCGTAATTATTTTGGTGATTTTTTTCGTTTTGGATGGCTTTGGAGTGTTGGACCACTATGGTGTAGCCACTGCTGCGAGCAGCATGTTCAAACAACCGGTTAGCAGGCTATAACGTCGGGGATTAGTTCTATTTATTAGCAACGCCGCTCATCCGACACCGCAAACAAACAAAGAAGCTAATGGAAGTCGATTAAACGATGACAGTCCCTGTGCGCGTGTGTTGGCCTGTATAATGTAGGGCCAGCCAGTACATACAAGCAGCGGTCAATGGTAGTTATTGTCCGCTAGCCTACATGAGCAGAGGCGCGCAGCAGTCTATCTGATCGTTGGGGACGCGTCCCAACTACGAACGAAGGTGCGAGGACGGATCCAGAGGGAGGGGGGATTGGGGCGTGCATCTCCCCACCAGCACAATTTGTTGTTGTAATAAAATTGTTGATATAAACCGCGGCCGTTGTAACAATGAGCGGTATAAAAAGGTCAAATGCAATTAATCATCTCAATTATGTTAATTTACAAATGAAATGCATAGCCGTTTGGTCTGAAGAAAGAGACGAGCATTGATTTCGACAAAGTAAGTATAAGGCCTCCTTCCCACAATGCATATTTTGCATGCAATTTTACATGTAATTTTGCATGCAATTTTGCATGCAACCATGTTAAGTAAATGACAATGTCCTTAACTAAGTTTCATGCAAGCGTGCATGAAACCCAGTTAAGGAAATCGTTGTCATGACAACGGTCGTCCGTCCGCCTTAACACGGTTGCATGCAATTGTGCATGCAAAATTACATGTAAAATTGCATTCAAAATATGCATCGTAGAAAGGAGGCGTTACAGACTGGATGATTTTAAAGCTTAAAGACCGTTGCGTAATAACGAAGACTTTAAATTTCTGTAATAGTCCGGTTCTATGCGAAAGGCCAAGCACAGAACCACACAGCACTCGCTCGGGGAGCTCTGGACTGCTAGTCAATTCACTGTTTTCCGGCTTGCAGGGGTACATAGGTCTATACTGGGGCACCCTGGCAATGCTGACACCCTTTGGATCGACAGTCGACTCCTCCGCCACTGAGTTTTCGTAACACAAATAATGCAGGTGTGGGATTGTGGTGTAACAAGGGTCGAGCGCAGTGTTGTGTGACGCCGCAGTGGAAGATTGATTCATGGACGTTTGAGCTTCAGCAGCCTATAGTAGTATATGTACGCATGCATGACGTTCATTATGTCTTAATTTGGACATTATATTACTGTAGGTTGGAAGGGTGGACTGGTCAATGGGGTCGATAGTTGGGCGTCTGCAGTGGTTAAAGGGTAAAATCGGGGCCCCCGGATCTCTCATCATTGTGGGGCGCCATGAAATTTTGTTGGCGCCCTCAATTGAGTGGACTAAGTTGATTCGGCCCACTTTACCACTGGGCGTCAGTAGGCCACCATCATGCAATTGTTGCTTGGCGAAACTATATGTCTTACATTATACGACATTTGCATGGCTAAGCTATAGTCTCCGCCATCCCCCCCACCCTCCCCTCCCACCCAGTCGTTAGTTTTTGCATAGGAGGAAAAATGTATCCGAGAGATGAATCTGTATAAATCTCGTAGAATCTTTACCTTCTCTGCAAAAAATTGACTGCTTCTCCTCCCCCCCCCCTGCCATCGGTGGAAACTGTCACGCTCTACAGGGCTGCAGTTGGCCTGCGCTTACCATTATTAATTAGCTCTTATAAACCGCCGTTAGAGCCCACACTGACGGAGAATTAAGCAGCTTTTGTTCCAGTAATTCGTTTGTTCAGCAGCGTCCTTTTGTACGCCCGTTTTCCTCCCAAAAGTGGATTTGCATGACTGCTGCAGTTTGCTTCACGGAGTCGAATCCGAGAGTCGTTGAAACTATAGATTAGACTCGCCGTTAGACCTATACTCATGCAGTTAAATTGATATTTTTTGGTGGGGGGGAAACAACCCAAACTTTAATCTCAAACACTACATGTATATCCCTTACCAAAATCCGTCTCGTTATGAAACATTGTTTGCATGAACACCAACACTAAACTTGCCAACTCTTTGCGTGTTGTAGGTTTAGCCGTCAACTCATAAAGGCGATAGAGTCGGTCCAACGATGCAACGCCCAGTCGGGGGGTATACGCCCGGGTACGGCGGCGGCGCTGGGGCGGTCCCCACGGCGGGACGGAAGGGCCCTGCGGCACCGCCGCTGACCCGCGAAGACATCGACGAGGTATGGAGGCAGAGCGTGCTGCGGGAGTGCAGGCGGCAGAGCCAATCGGAATCGGAGGTAAGCCTTACTGGGTGTGGGCCTGCGGGAGTTGGAGGCACATTGTAAGCCATAGGGGCCTACTGAGTGGGCCGATATGAGTCGCGGCCCCTCGCGGGTATCAGAAGTAAACCTCAGGGTAGTGGGCGTAAGCCGGCGGAAGACAGAGGTTAGCAGGGGTTTATGCAGGAATTCCTGAGGGTGCATATGACTCAGGCAGGGATTTATCTACACCCCCCCAACACCCCCCCCCCTACACTCCCCCAATTTTTGAGGTACACCCCCCGCACACCCCCCCCAAAAATCAGAGCTTGAACACCTCCCCTGAGGGGGGGTAGAGGGGGGGTGTTGGTGTAGTTCAAAATGTGGGGGGGGGGGTGTGGGGGGGGGTGTAGTTCAAAAAGTGTACTAGTGAGAAAAAATGAGACAATGTATGTTGTTGACGATGAATAATGGGTTTGAAAAAAATAGACACTGTTAAGAAGGACATGGGGAAAAGTTTGTCAGCACCCCCCCCCCCGCCGGTCGTGAGTTCTGAGAAGAAAGAACAACATGAGCCGAAAAGGATTCTGCTTCACGGCTCGTGAAATTTCTGACACCCCTCTGGATTTTCTGATACCCCACATTTTTTTAATCCTGGATAAATGCCTGTATATGAGCCAGTTGAAGAGCGAAGTAAGTCTTCCTAAGTGTAAGTTAGCGTCAGTCGGAGGTAACCCTTACTAGGTGTGAGCCAACGGGAAAGCGAGGTAAGTCTTCCTAAGTAAGCTTATGAGCCGGCGAAAAAATTACTTAAGCATTACTGGGTTTGACAGTTGGAGATTGAGTCTGCAAGCCCTTTTGAGCAGAGTTCATTTAGCCCTTACAAAATAGGTGTAGCGCTGCGCCTGCGGCTTATAAAACAGGAGTAGTACATTCCTATGCCCTTCAAAAAGGGAGTAGGCCTGGAGTAGGCCTACTCCACCATTGTCTATTTTACGAGTAACGCTACCCTATTAATCCTGTAATTAATTCCCTGTAATCCTACTCATTTCTAAATCCGAGTAGACTTTCAAAAAACGTCGTTTTTGGAGGATTACTTTTTTTACTAAACTTATCCCTGCTTTGAGAGTAGGCCTCCTTCGGTGTGAGCCAGCGGGAGTTGGCAGAAGATGAAGATGATCATTGGATTCACTACAGGGGCGGCAGCAGGAATTTTGGATTGGGAACGCCATGAGGAAGCCACAATTTCTCTGGAGTTGCCATTATTCTTTGCCTCGATTGTCACATATTTTCGCTCTCGGACAGAACTCATTTTCCCCCCAAGTAAAGCCATATACGCCAACCACTTTGATTGGGGACGCCAAGAATTTTTTGTGGGACGCCAAAATCACAAAAAGCTTCCTTTCTGATAACTTTAACATTACCTATGCTCAATTTTTTGGGCGCCATTGGTGACGCCAAGCCTTCGATAGGGGACGCCTGGCGTTATTTCGCTTCCATGTATAGAACCGCCACTGTATATGATAGTGTCTGTCAGCACCCCCCCCCCCCCGCACACGAGTTTCTATTGCGAATGAAACATCATCCTTTTCTGGAAAGGTCAAGCCCCCCTGAGCCCCCCTGCCCCGCTCAATTTTCGAAGGCTGGATCATCGCCACTAATTGATGCCCGCTGCAGAGCCGCGTGGGGTCCAGATGCATCCCGTCCGTCTCCGGAGACCTAACGGGCCCGGAGCAGGACCAGCCTCAGCTCGTGGCCGCGCCCCGTGAGGGCCTCCACAAGGCCCTTCACCCCGAGTCCTTCAACGCCGTGCAGGCGGCCCGCCGCAGGGCGCTGGTTGAGCAGATGCTCGATACGACGGCACGCCTCCACGAGACAGACTACGACGCGGCGGCGAGGAGCAAGGTGGAGATGATCGATAGCCACGAGGCAAGTCCATGGTCAGATTTGTAACCTAGAGAATTAGGAGCAGAGCTATAGCCTTCCGGGTCCGCACGTTGATGCAAGGAGATGCATTTGCACCCCCCTGGAAAAGCAGATTGCACACCCCTTTCCCCCGATCTGTGGTTAAAAAAAATTCTGTCACCACCCCCCCCTCCAATTTGACGCGGATGAGAAAAACAAAAGGTGGTTCACAGAAAAAATTGAGGGAGGCACAAAAATGAGTTTTCCTATCCGTCCATCGCTTCAAAAAATTTCAGTCGTGCGTCTCCACAGCTTTTCAGCTCGTAAAAATAACGAAATTTATTGCACTTTTTTTACATCGCTCTCTATTTTGCACCCCTGGATTTTAAATCGTGTTTTGCCCCCCTCCCCCCCGCTGTAATAAATCCTCTCCTGCCCATATCTAGCAATAGCAGCGAGCGTCCAGTTAATGACCGAGATTATTATTATAACTAGGAATCAAGTTTTCGCTGGCTTTCCTGCTCCGACAGGCAACCTGAGAGGCTAATCTAGCGCATCCATAGGCTTTGCGGGCCGCTACATAAATTATGAGATGCTTAGATTGCGCACACACAAGCTGCGCTCTGCCGAAGAAGGAAGGACCTTTTTGGAAAAAAACGGATGTAGATTAGAATTATGGGTAATGGTTGTTAATTATTGTCATTGGATGCGCAACTGGCATGACCATGTCAATCAATTGTTGACGGTCGGTAATTGGTTTGGCTCGCGGGCCAAGCCCCGCCCCCTTTATCCCCATACCTCACTTATTGAACAGACTGTAGTGACGGGGCTTGGCCACCTAGCAAGCATAAATAAATCTAAATGTTACACTATGATGTAGAATCTCTTACTGAGTCATTTTTGCAGCAAGGCTATTTCAGCGGTTTGCGTCTTAGAAATTCAGCACCACTTAATTTTGACGTTTTTGAGGACTGCCCATAATTATTTATTGCCCATAATTATTTACTGCCCATAATTATATACTGCTCATAATTATTTACTGCCCATAATTACTCTGCTTCTGTAGCTTTACTTTCGAGCAGGTAATTTTAACGAGTTTGATCGATTCTCAAAATTTTCAAAGATTACATCAGCACCGTAGCGTGATCATTCTCAGGGGGCAGGGGTCGAGTTTGATCATTCTTAAGGGGGAAAGGGAGGCAATGCCCCCCATTCTCCCCCTTACGTTGCGGGCCTGAATTACATGCACGCTAAAATTTCATGTTTTACAGTTTAATATGCTGGCAATGATGTAAGACTCTTTCACTCGTTTTATTTTATCTAATTGGCTGACAACCGCCCAGGCGGCTCTCCAGCGTCACAAGGAGAGCCTGAGACGCCAGCTCGACAGGGGGCAGATACTGGAGGGCGTGCAGAAGCTGACGGTGAACTACGACGTGGCGGCCAACAAGAACGTGGAGGATCACCGGCTGCTCGCTGACAGCCTTCTGTCCAATCTGCCGCCCGCCAGCAGCGGAGCGCGGCCGCCGCGCAAGTAGCGCCCGACGGAAACTTGGGTGTAATCTAACGCATGTATTAAAACGTGATTTCGTGCATGCGCAGAAAAAATGCAAGCGGCGAAATGACGTCGATGAAACTGGTGGTGGTTTTGAGGGTTTACGGTTTTGAGGGTTTCTGTGTAGTAACGACTACTTCTACAGTCCGGTTCTGGGCAGAGGGCCGCGCACAGGCCGTTTCCCCTCTTTAGTCGCTTTCTATGACACGCCGGGGGAGCTCTGGGCTGCCAGAGAGTTCTTTGTTCCTCAGCTTGCAGAGGTCAAAGAAACTGACGTTATTTCACCGCTTTTGCATTCATACACAAAATCATGCTTTCATGCAACGTTGAGTTAGTCGGTAAAAGACAACGGCGCAACAAACTTTGAGCGTGTGTACTTCACATCAGCAAACGTTGAAGCCTCATCAATGTTCCTCTAATCCAAGCAGTTAGCGAGTCCATGGTGAAGGGTAAACCTCGAGTTGGCTGAATCACCGGATTTTTGGCGAAGAAAGTGTGGTTACTGCAGGCGTACATGTGAAGCTGAAAATCTGCAGAATCTTATTACTGGAAAATTGGGCGATAGAGTGAACTCTAGGTTTAACGCAATGCGATAATATAAGTATGTCGATTTCAGCTGTAAAGCATACGGTAGTCGTGTGCCCGGTGGCAGTTAATTGACTTTTGCAGATTTTGCAATTAATTTGGTTAATTAACTATAAAAGTTTTTGAGGTTTTGTTCTCGCAGACGATTTTTTTCATTAATTTTACTTCACAGGACTATTGGCAGCATTATGCCATATAAATCTATCAGAACATATCTATCCAGCACAAGCAGTGGCCTGAATAGATTGAGATTTCGCTGTTTTATAAGAATGGTTCCAAAACAAATAGAATAATTTAACTATCAAGGTCACTGATTTGCATAGACATTGCAGTATAGCCTACATTGGCCGAAGATCCAAGAAAGATTTGAAAGCGCTATAAGCGAACCGTGGAAGGATGGAGAGGGACGAACGTAAACACACTTTGAAAATAAAAGGGGCAAAGTAAAAGCAGATTGCAAATTACTTGCGCTTTGTTTTGTTTATTTGTAATTGTGCTGCAGTTTAAATTTCTACAGTTTGAGGTGTTTCAATCAAGGATTAGATCTTTATCTGAGATTAAGAAATTTGGTACCAATAAGATCATATAAAATTAATCCCAGATCGAGACCTAATCGCTGATTGAGTGAGATGACGTCTTGAGCTGTGATAAAGATTCTAGTGCCAAGTTGCTCAATGGTGAGTTATTTGAATGATCGCGAATCTATTTCTCAGTAAATATTAGGCTCGCATGAATAGATCCAAGATTATATGTTTAACGATGCTGATATTTACTACGTAAGTACGTATTGATCTTTGATCTCTTTCAACTCTACTTTGAAAACTGGGATTTAAATCAGCTGTTATAGTTGATTTAAATCTTCGGTTTACAAAATTGTACATTGCACATTTTAGTCAATCTATCCAAGAATTGATCGAGATGTTGAATTTGTAAAACAGCCAGCGGAATTAAACCCAGAAATTGACTTTGTAAGCGTTGTCATTATAAATCTTTTCGTAAAAATGTAACAATTTTCGTTAATAAAGTTTTTATATTTTTGCATTAAATTTCCTTTTTCAGTATACGGAGCAAGTCAGTGCGAAATTTTAATGCGATTTATTTAACACTACAACAGTGAGTCATTGCAGCAAGTATTAAACAATAACGGGACTCCGTATACATATTTACACCACTAACAGGCGGTACACATGTAGACAGTGATTGTACACACTTGAAACATCACACGTTCAAGCCTAGCCTTGCAATAGAACAGGCTGACATAACGAACGAGATCTGCCAATTAATTTTTGACAGGAACATTTGCATCGTGCACATGTTCCAAAGAATTAATCAACAATCTCCGGGGGTCTAATTTATCAAATGGAATCATCGGAGGAACACGACACGACATCGATTCAAAATATAAAAATAAAATGAAACGTTCGTCTCATCGAATGAAAACTGTTAAACCGAACCTAATCTGTGTTATATAATAAAACAATGAGCGTACGCGTACACTTCACAATAAGCGCACACCAGCGCTACAGGATTTTGCGAGTTTAAAGGCTTTCGGCGATCATCTGCGCGTCACACAAACCTTTATTTGCGTGTCCCGTGTGCGTGACGCGTGCGATGAATAAAATACCACCAGGCGTCACCCTACGAAAACTATCGCATGGATGAAGAAGATACGAAGATTCATGATTTATTTTTTGCTTTAGGATCAACGCACGATCAAATATAGAGTGGTATAAATTACGGCTGACCTCTGGCTTCACAATCAAACCCATTGTCTCGTGTAGCTTCGTCTCGATTTGATGCACAAAATATTTATAAATTGAATCGATCGAGAAATCGAATGACCTCCACAACGCTGGTTTTTGAATCTGATGATTAACAGCAGCATTCGCAAACTCTGATTGGCTATGTGACTATTTCATCACACGAATGACTCGCGCGTGTGACATCCGGATGGTCCATTTAGATGACCAACTTCACAACACGTGTGTGACACACGGAGCGTGTGACACACAAATGATGATTTGCATGATAAATGGATTAGGTTCACCGAATGCCTTAAGGGCCGTGTGTAGGAACAAAGAGTGCTAAAATTTGCTTCAGTGGGTCGAGGTCAAACAAAGAACCGCTTCCCCTTCTTTAGCATTATAACTCTACTACTAACACTGTAAAGTCTATAGTTCACGTCATTGCTAAATGTCGTAATTTAAAATTTAACACACTTGCTTTTATCTCAGAAGAAAATAGTTTGCAATTCTGCACGAACTTGCAAAACTTAGCAATTCTATCTATTATGCAACGATCCGCATTGTGTGATTTTAATACATATTGCAAAGTACACAAGTCTTTGCGAGTTGGATTAAAGTCACTCAATGGGGATAGTTGTTAAAAACGGAATCATGAAATTCGGCAATAAAGTTGACGTACTGTAAAAGCATAATTTAATCGCAAATGCAGTGTCGCACCCACTTGCATTTTGAGGCCGCTTATTCACAATATAAAATAAACTTCATTTTCTTGATTCGAATCAATTCAAATTAGAAACTCATCGAAGATTGCACAAACGTTTACAAGTTTGAATTCTCACCCAGCTAAATATACTTCCCCGCCAACAGCAGTGCGTGAGAATCAAAATTTGAAACAAGATCCAAATCACACGAAACGATTGGTTCAACTATCTATTTTTGTTCCGTGATCATCTAAACAAATTCAACACTTGTTAATGCAAGTGGCCATTAGAAATGACAAACGATTAAAGATAGGAATCACACGACAGCAACATTTCAAACCGGATCTCCAATATAGGCAGTTTTTCCAAGTAAATTTAATTTCAATCATCATTCACAGAATTAGGACACGATCAACATCATTGGCTACGACGAAAGCTTAAATATATCTGTTATGTTCCTCTGACAAATCAGACTGCAACAAATATTTGAAAGCACATATTCTATAAGCTCACTGGGTATTAATTTCAATCGTTCACGTTTGGCGAAGTTGAAATTCAATTCGTGTTCAATTCGGATAACCACTGCTTAAATTTTTCAGTTCATAGCTTGTGGTATTTAGTCAAACTTAAGTTTCATAAATGAAACGATCTACTCTTTTAGTTTGGTGGACATCTAGATATCATACAATTTTTTGTTACCGTTACAACTCGCGGAACTCTGGAGGGTCGTAAGAGGCGACAAAAAACTTAACAGATGCCAGCCTACGATGAACTCAGCAGAGCAGCCGACGATCCAATCACACAGTGCCTGTGAAATTTGGAATTGACACACACCGAGCAAGCCGATCACGACATCTATTTGTGATGTCGTTGGTGTCAAATCTTTTGTAGGTTAGCAACGCTTTCAAACCGCTAAATCGGACATCCAGAGTTTATTATATCTATGGTGGGTAGTCTGAGGAGCATAGTAGCTACATGGCAAAGTGCTGCGTGTAGTCGTACTCTATGGTCGGAATGACGGCCTGAACGAACTTGAGGAATATCAGCAAGTACCTGTGTCAAGTCACAGTCAAGGTCATATCAACAAACATAGACACAGTTAGTTATAATTCAGAAAATCCGGTATACAAATAACGTTATAGAAATTAAGAAAAAATAGATAAATTTGACAAGAGACAGTAGTGGCATTTGGAATTTAATTTAATTACTAACATCAATACATCGAACAAGTCAACCAGGGTTCTCACTTTCCGATCGATTGCTCGATTTGCGAGCAATCGAGGATCTGATTGAGCAATCGTCAAGCTGTCGCAAAATCATTTTGCATTTGCTGGAGAGCCTCACCATTTTTTATAAGTGCTCCTATATCAGTCTTATATTTAATAGCCGGTGAAAGCGCTCTAAACATTGTAATCCGACAGAAAAACACCTCAGCCAAATCAAAACTGAATGGAAAGATAAAGCAGAAGGATACACATAGACGTTGAGGTCACTGCCGCCTTCAGCAACCGTCTCAATAATCTTCTTCATCACCTCGGCGTGTCTGGGCAAGCACACACACAAGAGATCTTCTTCATCACCTCGACGTGTCTGGGCAAGCACGCACACAAGACATCAGGCGAACATTTGGATGTCTTTAGAGCTCCATCGAGAGTTATTTGGTTTAAAAATTGTCTCAGAATAGATATGACGTCACGACTCAATCAGATCGTGCAAATTATATCGTAGATCATTCAAATAACTCGCTACTATTGGAGAAATATATAAATAATCTGAGATCATTAAAAAAAACCTCGGTAAAACAACTGGTCCTCAGTGTCTCCTCCCTCATTAAAAAATTTATGAATTTTCATCAAAATACTGTGATACCCTTCAGACATTCATGTGTTGAATACATGTATGCACAGGATTCAGTTTAGCCCTTATAAAATACGCGTAGCATTACGCGTGCTTCTTGTAGAACAAGCGTAGAGCAAATGCGCAGCCTACAAAACTGAGTGCCTTTAAAAACCGCGTAGGCTAGTGTCACCTTTTAAAAACAATGTAGGCTTATGCCGTCATACTCGAATTTTGTGCGTAATGCTATGCTCTTTCAAATAGGGCATAAATTTGCATTTAGCCACCATTTTTGGCATAGCTTACTATACCTGCTAAACTCAACGATGTAACTGCAGCAAAAGGAAGAAACGAAGACAATACACACAGGGTTAAGTTTAGCGGGCGTAGTACGACCAAAACGATCGTCAGATGCAAGTTGTACATATTTGTACTAATTTGAAACGGGCAAGCGTAGCATTACGAGTGAAAATTGACTACAGTGGTGCAGTCCTACACAGTTTTTTAAAAGGCCAACACTTAAATAAAACGAGCTAATAATATTTATCAATGCATTAGGCTACTTAATAAAATAGCCTAATAATTATTTATGGATGAATTCGAAAGCAAATGCAGGACGGGGAATTGGCGTCATGCAACGCCGAACTCCCCGGGTGAGCCATTAAAGGTGTCTAAAGGGGAGGAAGTGGTTCTGGGCCGGCCCTCTTGCACAGAACCGGACTGTCTATGTCCGGAATGAAGTCTTTGTCACACGGTCCCCAAACTACAATAAAATAAAATAAATAAAATGAAATAATTAAAATGTTTATAACCACAGGGGTAGGGCTGACCTGCAGGGGTGGACGGAGGCCAAGGGGGAGCAGGTGAGGTGGGGGTGCGTCTCCATGGTAACGGTCTTGTTGGCGTGATCCTGACTAATGTCCTCGTACATCTCCACCTCCGTCAGCGGCACTCGGCTCTACAGAGAACAAGAACGAATGTGCGGGAAACAGGAACGACTCTGCCAGGGACTGGGAATAAGAACGAGTCCGCAAAGAAAAGGGGACTAGAATGATTACTTGAAAGAACAGAAACAAGAACTATTCTACAAGAACCTGCTCCAGGCCCCCCTGATAACTCCAGGCCCCCTTGTAGGCCGGGGAACAAAGAATTGGCTTGCAGCTCAGAGCTCCCCGGGCGAGCCGTAAAAGGCGACTAAAGAAAGGGGAGCGGTTCTGTGAGGGCTCGCTTACACATAACTGGACTGTATATAGCCTTTCTGTGCTACACGCACTAAACCCAAAAAACCCCCAAAAAATCTACAGGAACAAGGCAACAATAACAACTCTGCAGGGAAAAGGGAACAAGAAGAACTCAGAGGGGAACATGAGCGACTCTGCAGGAACAAGAAGAACTCTACCAGAAGCAGGAACATGAACGACTATGCAGGAAAGAGGGAATAATATAGACTCTGCCAGGAACAGGAAATAAGAACAAATCAGTAGAGAGATTACAATAATCAAGTCCTAGAGAGCGTCAATAGCAGCGTTGCTTCTCTTGCAATAAACACTAAATCATGACTTCACAACAGCTTCTCGTGTGCTTCACAGCATTAAGTCAGTCATAGCCGGAATGTCCAGAGCCTTAGTTCACGCTTTGATTTAAATATTATTGCAATTATACGCTGCGATTAAATAAAAGCAAAGAAAAAGAAGTCACCTCGTTGTATCCGAAGAGCCAAAGTCGCGGGGTCTGGTAGTACTTGTCGTACGTTATGTTGAGGTCGTAGGTTCGAGTCCGCAGTATCTCGCTCTCCCCCCCCGCGGCCGTCCCCCCTGCCGCCGCATCTCCCTCAGCAGCAGCGCCGCGGGGGGCCGAGGTCGGGGGAAGATCCCGTCGGAGCTTGGACATGTCAAGACTCGCCTGAGCAGCGAGTAAACTTGAGTTGAATCAGCAAATAAAATATCAATAATTCTATATCCATAATACTGAATCAACTATAGTTTATACCCGTTCGCACCATGTACTTATTGATTTATTTGTGTTGCCATACACTGCCCTCTATGGCAAATAAAAGATCATATAATAGATATATTTTGATATATTTGTATGACGAGTCATTAGTCAATTCAACTTCACTTCACTTCACTATTGCACACGACCCTAATTAATGATTATTTGCAGGGCTGACAAAATTAAGCACCTTGCCAAGGGTGCACGAAGTGACTCAAAATCTTTTGCTGCGGCCAGGTTTCGAACCGACTCTCTGCCACACTCGCAATCCGAAGTCCGCGATTTAGACCACTTGGCCGCAATGCTTCGCCCAATTAGTTAGTGCATTTAGTAGTCCAACGCTAATTTTGGATGGGCGGAGTCAGGCGCCAGGCAAATTAGTTGATTGGCAGTAGCGAAGTTGTGCTACAGTCCATTGAGTGTCAATAAAAATTTGACAAAAGTGAGCTCTCACCTCGTCGTCGAGCACACCACTTTGTTCGTACTCATCCATGTCCACCGCCGGACCTTCATCATCATCATCATCATCGCCGGTTGCCCCCCCAGGCCCCGGGGGGCCGGCCTTGGCCACGGGCTGACAGGGGGGGGCCGAGGGGCCCGCGCTGGCCGTCATATCTGACGACAACTCCTGGGTCTGGCTCAGACCTGAGACAGGAGAGCTATATACTTTCAACAAAACAGACGCATGGGGCCTCCCTTTTTCGGGCCCCCTCTGGACTAACTTTCTGGGCAACATAGTCGTCCGTGTGTAGGCAGCACAATGAAAGACCGGAGTGCGTTTTCGGTTATATAAAATGGCATTAAGCTTAGCAGTTTCTTTGTGAGACTATAAAGGGCACTAGAAGGGTTAGAAACTACTAATATACCCCTTGTAGGGTGGGGAGCAAAGAGTTGGCTTGTAGCCCAGTGTTCCCGGGCGAGTTGCAAAAGATGACTAAAGAATGGGGAGCGGGTCTGTCGGCTCTCTTGCACAGAACCAAACTGTATACAGTCTAAGTGCTACACACTGAACCCAAACAAAACTGCTGCTACAGGGGCTCAAAAATATAAGCAGCGGGGAATACAGGAGGGGGAAAAGGGTCCCCTGGCAGCAGGAGTAGTTTGTTTTGTTTGTTTTTTGTAGTTTAGGACTGCATATAGTCTATGTGCTACACACGACCGTGTGTAGCACATAGACTACAATATGCAGTCTGGTTCTGTGCAAGGGAGGCTGCAGAGAACCGCTCCCCCTTCTTTAGTCACCTTCAACGACTCGCCCGGGGAGCTCTGGGCTGCAAGCCAATTCTTTGTTCCCCAGCCTACAGGAGGTGCAGCAGGGGGACATACTGGCAAAGTGGTGCGTGTCGAGCCAGCCTCCCGTGTCATCGCCCTCCAGCTCCACCATCTTCTCATAGTCGTCCTGGTGGTTGTCCACCTGCTTGACCCGCTTGTAGCACGGCACTGCAGGGCATACAAGCACACATACAAGCAAGCATACTCCCACACATACAAGCACATATAGCACAAATAGGTTGAGTTAGAGTAATTGCAGCAGCAGGGTTATTGTGACAAGAACATGGAGCTCAAGCTGGGTACTTTCCTGCGTGACTCCTTTTGTGACGCGTCAGCATGCACAGCTAAATAATTAGGAATAAAGATACATTAGCGTGAAATTGTTAAATTAAGAAAAAATATGTGTTCTAGCGACTCTTTAATTGAACGTGGAAAAATATATCTCAGTGTCTGTCTGTATGTGAGGCTGTATGTCTCGGTGCCATGCTGCAAGCGAGTAGCGATGCTTTGTTTCTGTATATCTGGCTATATGCTATGGTGTAGTGGTTAAGGCGTTGGACTTTGGGTCCAGAGGACCTGGGTTCGAGTCTCCGTGCCGGCAACTATGAAATCATGCGTCACAGGCCCTTCAGCGAGGCTGTTAAATGCACCAGTGTCGCTGATAATCATCGTCCAGGGTAATCTATTATTCTGGTTGGCGACAGAAAGGGCATCCGGCCGTAAAAAACCCAGCTCCAATATAAGCGTCTCACCTGTGTTAACATGGACACGGCGCTACAGGCTTGTCTGTAGCGCATAAGAATAGACGTCAAAACGATGATGATTATTGTTATTACCTGTACTGGCAAAGATTTAGCAATCAAAACCATCGCCATAGATACATTGAAAAATTTGCAAGAAAAGAGCACAAAATAAGCAGACTTTCCAGATTATAGAAAAGAATAGAAACAAAAAATTGCTGCTTCTAGGCTAACTACCATACAAAAAAAACCAAGAAAAAGGAAGGAAGAGCGTGACCATTCCTGGTGACGAGGAACTGTCGATCCTTTGGCAGATACGCCTTCACCTTAGACTCGTCGCCCATCGCCCACTGCCACGTGGGACAGTGGTGAACCAGGTGGTCCCCAGCCGCTACAAACTGACCAATCATGGATTGGTAACAAACTAACCGATCATAGAGCTGCTATGAATTGATCAGTCATAGAGTGAATCATATATACCGGGTCCGGTGTTGACCAATCATAGAGCTTTTACAAACTGTCCAATCACACAGCGGCAATACACTCATCAATCACAGCGCCTCCACAAACTTATCAATCATCGAACTGCTGCACATTGACCTATCATGGAGAGACTACAGGCTGACCAATCATAAAGCTGCTACAAAAACTGTCCAACAGGCATCAATTGAGGTCAAAATCAATTAAAGATATGCACCCAATGCTTTCGATTCACATAAATCGAAAATCTGAAACTTATTAAAATTGTAGCATAAATGTAAATATAAATTAATTTACATAAAAAGATTTAACAGTGAACAGTTTTGATTCATACACCACAGTTGTGCAGTAATACCAATGAAAAGCGCATAAAAAAAAACCGCCTCATTGCAACCTCGATCACGGCATTCAGAAACATATTTAGAATCCTTACAGTACTTCAACACTGCTCAATGACGCTCTTATTTAAGTTCTACAACTCACTTCCTCCGGTGTAATGACTCCTGTCTCCCGGAACTTTGACTCCTACAGACAAAAAAACATCTTTAGTACCAAAGTATTGCTTTCAATGTTGTTAGCCCAGACCTGACTAAATAGACTTGACAACAATATTTTCATGCACATAAGATGCATCAACGCGTGCTTTCGGTGCTATCACGAATCATCTCGGATTATCGCGAGATATCTTAGATATGTCATCTTTCGCGTTTTTCTGATTTTTCGCAATTTCCTGCATAAAAATCGCATATTTTGCCATTTTTTAACGTGTTTCTGCATAAAATGTCATTCTTGTCACCTAAAACTTCTTTGAAACTAGCTTATTTTGAATGATCAGTAAGACCCCTAGAGAAACGCAATGGTGTTTTTTCCACGTTTCTATAGTTTTTTTCAATTTTCAGCATATTTCAGGTTTTTTCGGATTTTTCGTGGAAAATCTCGTTTTTTTGCAACTTTGCGCAACTTTTTCAAACAATTTGCCGCAACTTCTTGAGGTCTCTAAATATAGAGTTATTTGATTTTTAATTGCCACAGAACAAAAGTGACATCACGAAACAGTCAGATCCCGTAAATTACATCCCAGATCCATTTTCAACTCGGTTTTATTTGCTGTTCTATATTATTAGATCTCAGATCATTCAAGCAACTCTCCATTGAACAACTGACCGTTATACTAATAATGTAATAATATAAGATACCCATAAACCTTACCTACCCCCGCACATACGATTCAAGCAAATGATGTTTTTATCATCTCCGTTTGCATGACATATTTCTGATGCGTTACAAGTGCAACATACATACATACATACAAACATAAATACATACACACATACATACATATATACACACATACATACATACATACACACATACATATATACATATAC
>JAQIWG010002406.1:0-20494 GCA_034695025.1 Chamaedrilus cognettii | reverse complement strand
GTTGGGTGTAGTAATGAGTTGGGTGTAGTAATGAGTTGGGTGTAGTAATGAGTTGGGTGTAGTAATGAGTTGGGTGTAGTAATGAGTTGGGTGTGCCTGCGTCTTTGTGGTTGGATGTGAGTCGCTGTGATAACGCGGTCAAGTCAAAAACTATGAGAAAAGCTGTTTTTAGGCCCCAACTTGCCCCCATGCGTACAAGCCTGCACCCCACCCCCGTGTGCCCCTTCACGTTGGCAAAGTGAAGTTCGGCCATTGTCCGTGGGCCGAGTTAGGGTTTGTTGACGAGATCTGAAACCACGCGCGTGCGTTTATCGTTAATCGGCGCTCGACTGTCCTCTCGCTAGTTCCCGACACCGGCAGTTTGTCAGCCGCAACCGTTGACTCGGCACGGACGCATCGGGCGTTTTCGGGATTGTGAAGTTTAATAAAAACGTTTTATTCGCCAAGATGGCGGAACGCGATAAAAACTAAGAAATATTTAAATGAACGTTCGGTTAAAGTGTTGCACTTGTTTGTATTAGATTGGTGCAAGGATTCAGAATCAAGAAATAAATCATGGAATTATCTTTATGGCATTTTTATAAGCAACAAACGAGCCGAATGAAGATTTGAATCAATATGCCTAAAAAACGAGCGAGCTGTTTTCTATTGAAGACTGCATTGATAGCCCATGCTGTAGAATGCAGGTAAACTTGACATTTCAGCCTGGCCTTATAAATAATGCAAATTGAGACCATTGCGCTTTGCCTACTGTAATAATTATGCGCAAAATTATTTTGTGAAAGTGAGTGAGTTAGAGTTAAGTTTTGTCATAATTTATTAATTCCCTGCGGCTGCTTGATTGCAAAATAATGTCACCGACATGTGAACGGGTCAGTCCTAAACCGGATACCAGTTTCCACCTGTAATAATATGTCATTTAATATGTTAATAGCGCTATGTACATACTTCAAATATACCTGTAGGCAAGCGTCGGGCCCCATTGATCCTCGCCGTTTGCCCAGGCTTGCATCACGGGACTGCGTTCTGGGGATTTGCATCAAGAGGCATGCGTTGGGGAGGGAATTAATTGATTGGTAAATGTTCACGCCGACCGCCGACAGTCCATCGCCGCTTTGGCTGTAATTGTAGTCAAACTGGACTAATTATTGGTCGCCGTGTATGCCCGTGACGAATTGCCATTTAGTTTCACAAATGGTGGTGATTGGCGAAATTAAAATGATTTATTTTGCCATGTGATCATTTAGGTATGGCCTAACTTTCGCTCATTCTTTAATAAAATTACCCTTGAACATTGAATGCAGTAATTAGTCCATAGATAGTTCTAAGTCATTGATGTGATAAGTACTGTATTAGCTTATATTACTTGAAGTTTGTTTTTCTGCCAAACTGTTACATAATATTTATTTAAGATTTTTTAGGCGCTCTTGCGGAATTTGTTTGCTGCTTTTTTTGTATTTCGGAAAAAAATGATAAATCTGTCTAAATAAACATGAGTCCTAAATTACTATAGGCTTACATACGTAGCATAAATTGTTTTTTGTTTGCTATTGTATATCACAGCGAGGCGCACCACTACGCCTCTGCTACGCGCTGTGGTATAGTGGTCAAGGCGTCGGGCACGAGTCCCAGAGACCTGGGTTTAAGTCCCCGCGCCAGCAACAATCACACCATGACGTTACAGGCCCTTCAGCAAGGCTGTTAAACACAGAAGTGTTGCTAGCTTCTAACCCCGTGCCAGATAATTATTTATTTGTTCGACCTCTGGTTGTAAAAACTCGGCTTCAGCAGTCCTCATCAGGGTGCAAACATCTGAATCCATAGGAAAACATGACCATTAACGAAATAGACGATAGACGCTGTTGTTGTTATATTTCTCTATTTCCTCGTTTGTGCCACACCGGCCTAAAGCTACAGCTGGGCTGTGTTTGTGACGCTTCAGCAAAGTGCGCGCGGTCCTTCCCTGGCCGTGCCTCCCTCTCCGCGTCCCCTGCTCCGCGCCTGCCTGACACACAGCGCCATGCAGGGCATCAGGCGCAGGGGAGCGCAAGGGGGCAATGAGACTGACTGTAGGAGACATTGGCAGCCGACAAAGGACAGTGCCGGCCAAGTGCGCGCGAAGAGGAGCGATGACGAATTTGAAGAGAACGGGCGGGAGTGTGGATCAAGAGTTGGGAGTCGAGGGACGTTGGGACCTCGCCGTTCCACTCTGCTCGACTGCAGCACCCCGTCCGGCGGCGAGGTAATAATTATAATGATATTTAGTTCAACATCCGTTTCGGCGTCCCAAGTCGTCATCGGGGACGTGGCAGACGAATTTAGACCACCTTGCCAGAAGATGCACGAAGTGACTCATGATTTGTCACAACGCTTCATCTTCGTTGCATGTAAATCCTGTCAGTATATTTCTTTTAGAGCGATGCCTAAGGGATTTCTACCCACCGCTCGCCGCTGGCAGCCGATTTCGCTACCAACGACACCAGACCCGTTTGTAGTCCTGCTCTGGTTAGAAGACTTTGACAAGCCAAAAAATTTAATTCTCTGTATAGCTAGAGCGGGGATTGAATCCCGGACCCCTAACACGGCAGTCCAGTGATGATACCACTAGACCACATACATGTAGGTAATAGAGGGTGAGATTGTGCTGGATGGCTTGACTGGTTGCGCGCTCGCAGTTCGAGTGCTTGTGAGACTGGCGCTGAAGCAGGACCTGTAGTGTAGATCGCCTGGTCGGTCGGCAGCTTAGCTGCTGCATGCTCAAGAAATTAAGTTTCTTCAAAGCATAAATTTAGTTTGTGAGCTTTGACATAGAAAATAATCTTGTTTGATTTATCGATGGCCATTGCAGTCGATCTGCTGTGATCTTTGATTTGTCTGCTCGCTGTAATGTTTATTACACACTATGCACTGTGAGTTTATTCTCTAATCTTTGAGAAGCAGTACATTGAAATATTTGTTTCCAGTGAAACAGGCTAATTAATTAATTGAAACCTAACTGGCTTCCACCGGCCCTGACTAGATAAACCCTATAAAGCATGGCCTCAAACTGAAGATTTTTCAGGGCACGATCATGGCATTTATTTTAATTTATTCTGCCACAGGTCACAGGTCGGTCCCATCGACGCGCAATCTTCTCCCCATGTTTCCCCGTCTCTCCCCTACCCCACCCCATCTCTCCCCTACCCCGCCCAGTCTCCCCCCTACCCCTCCCCATTTCCCGCTCGTCTTCCCCTCGTCGCTCCTTTCCCTGCACTTCAGCCCCTACCACCCCTGCGCCGGAAGGAGACTGGAGCGAGGAGGCTTGCACCGACGCGCATTTCTTTGGCTGGAACGTCGTAGCGACCCCCCTTCGCCTCACATCCCCTCCGCTCAGCCGCTTCACTTCCCCTCCGCTCAGCCGCGCCGATCAGCTCGTGGTTACCCCTACTGTTGAACGGCGACACTCAGTCATGGAGGAACATGGGTCGGTCCGCAAGCGCTTCCGGCGAGCCTGCTTTACTGTGCCCTGCTCGGTGACCGAAGACAAGGAGAACCAGATGCCTGCGCAAAAAGTCATCGCGCACAGCGAATCGCGGAGCAGTGATGCAAGGCGTGCTTGTTCCGCGACGCGTGCGGTGGAGGAAGGCGGCAATGGAAGGCCATATTCAAATACGACCGATCAGGATGAACTTGTGTCCATTGAAGGTTTCAGGATGGGGGAAGTTACACGCAGATTAGACAGCAGCTTCTCACTGACTGAGCAGAATGGTAATAGTTGTACATCTCAGGGAAGATACACAAGAAGCTTCTCGATGGCAGATAGCCTTTCACTGAAGCCGGCAGAAAAAGCTTGTCACAGCCGCGTGTCAAGAAATCCTGTAGATGAAAATGTTGCGTGTAAAACTATGGAGAAATGCTATTCACACGGCGCTACCGAGCAGGACAGAGTCCTCTGTACAGCAAACAATGACTCACAGAACCTAGCCCATAACACGACGCAAAACAGTTTCTCTCTGAATTCTATGAAGGAAAATAGCTCTTTTATTTTCTCTAAGACAGCTCGTAAGAACCTCTTTGACTCCATCAACTCTGCAGATACAACGTCGGGCGCCAGCAGGACTCCTTTGACCTTTGGGGGTCAAGGGGGTGTTTGCAGCACAACAGGATCTTTTGTTTTGACTACAACTGCTGAAGAATTTAACGCTTCGTTGATGCCAAGCATCGTCAACTTGTATCTGATGAACTGTGCTGATGAAAATGAAGTATCTATGGAAGAAGACGATGGTGCTTATATGTTGGTAGACGTTTGCAGTGGGTCTCCTACAGCTGAAGCTCATGATAAATCGACTGGAAAATGCTGCAGGGGTGAAATATCTCTTCAGGAGCGTAACAGTTGTTTCATAGAAATAGAACTCAACAATGCCATTTCCATGGAAAACACTATTTCTGCCACTATCTCTGAATTTTCTTTCAGAAATCAAACTTCCCACACTAGCATAAAAAGGCCTGTGCTGGCCTCAAATAAACTTTTAATGAAGAGAAACCGGATGCCACAATCTGCTCGATTCCCAGATGTTCAAACGAATGAGGCGACCATCGCTGAGAATGATCGCTGTGATGGTTCAAGTCCCGTGCTTGCCTCGACACCACGTGTCGGCTTCTCCCAGTCTCAGAGTTGGTACAAGAAGCACGTCAGCGCCGATGACTTCCAACCAATTACAGCTCGCCTTCTGCCGCTGCTTCTCAACAAAAGTCGCTCCTTTGGCGATGCGGCGACCCTGGAGGAAGGGGCGTGGCCTGTTCTCGGGGGCGATGAGAACGATCTGATTGGTGACTTCAGCCGGGCGTGCTGTTTGCCGCTGAGTGTGGTGGAGGTGGAAGGAGGGGGGTCGAGCAAGAACGCTGACCTCAGGGTCATCTCTGCTGATACGGTAATATTTCGTCACTATTCTCATTAGTTAGTAAGGAAGATGAAGAGATGTGATTCGCAGACAGTGCGTGCATTTACATTTCTTTGTGTGTAAATTCTCTCTGCACTCTTTGGCTTCTAAAGACCTGAATTTGAATGTTGTGGCATGTACGGAAATTGCATTATAATATGCCGTTATTTGAGATAGTTATTTGATGTGTATGCATGTATTTGAAGTATGTATTTAAAGTCAAGTTGTATGTAAAATGTAAAGTAAAAATAATGACAGATAATGTATAAATATTGAAATAAACTAGAAGTATAAGGCAGGTAAATGAGCGAAGTAAAGTTTGTTCAAAATTTCACTGTAAAGTGCTAAGCCGTTCAGTTGAAAAACATCACCAAGAATAATTGTTTTATTATACCTCTATTGTCTGTAGAATCCTTAGCCTCTTAATTACTTATGATCGTCGGTTAGAGAAAATAATTGCATTGGCAAGTTCTTGACACACAAGGTCGTGCTGTGTTGGTTCAGATGTCGCGCTTGTTGTCCGACGAGTTCTCTGACGTCATCGAGCGCGTCGTCATTGTTGACTGTCGCTATCCGTACGAGTTCATAGCCGGACACATCGCCGTGAGCGCAACCGTAAAAATATTAACAATAATAATGGGTTTAGAATTCCTTTCGGCGTCTAATGACGTCATCGGGATGTCAAACGTACTGTCTCTGCCTAGTGGTTACGCAATAACGGGCCAGCCTATCCTGCAGGCTAAAAGAGGAAATGGCATGGGCTAAAATCATCAGCCTAAACGTTAACATAGCCATAAATTGACCCTAAAATAATCCTAGAAGGCTGTGTATAACCTTTCAGTCAGTCAGTCAGTCAGTTAGTAGCTGCATTTCTTACACACATCATATCCATGATATGCAGTTTTTAGCGCTTCCAAAACTTTAGTAAAAGGCTAAAGAATTTACATTTTCAAGACGATCATATCACACAGAGACAGGACGTGTGGAGTAACCAGCCGGGGCGCGTTTCAACATTCATCTATACCAGGAAAAACATAACCTATGCTGTTTTATATTCCTGACGTCGTAAACAAAGACTCATCCCTCATATTTCTTTCTGTTTTTAACCAGGCCATCTTACGAATGAAATGTTCTTTTTTTAGACTAGTTGGCATGAAGGTAAAGCAGGCATAACATTTATTGTAAATGCTGCAATAATTAGCTAAAATGAAACGCATCTTCTAAACATGAATATTATAATTGGGACCCTAGCATATCACTTCTATCGTAACGACTGTTATATGTGTATATATATATATATATATGCCAGAGCAATTTCAATCATTAAAAGAGGATAGCAATATTGAGTACAATCGCAACCGAGGCTATGTTTTTTCTGATATAGGTTTATGTTTAAACGCTGCCGGGGCTGGGTAGGTGGAGCCAGTGTTTTTGATCAATAATGAGTTGGATGATTGGAATGGATTGGTTCAAGGACAAATAAACAAACAAAATTAAATGAATACATTGGAAATGGAGTTTCAATCCATTCAATTGCTTCATTTGCTTGTTTTAGGGTGCTCTGAATATCTACAGCAAGAAAGATCTCCTAAAAGCGTTCTTTCCTTCTTCCGCTGCCTCGCACATTAAACAGGCTGCATCAATCAACAGCGCCACATCTAGTCACTCCAACCTGCACGCTGATCCTAGTGACGTCACTTCCCGTCCCGGCTACAACACGTCCTTTTCGGATAGCTGCAGCACCTCATCCAGCCAATCAAGCGGATACACGTCCCAGTCTGGCGACAGCTCCAGGGGTCAGCGGTCAGTGGTGACTGGGGAAAGCGTCCGACCTCAGTTTGCTGGAAGTGGAGTGGACGTGGAGCGGAGAAGTGTCATCGTCTTCCACTGCGAGTACTCCTCAGAGCGTGGACCCAAGCTGTGAGTGCAAGCTTTATTTTCTACAACTAGGCAGCAACTGGACGGGCGATGTTTGTCCCGTCTGCCTAGCACTTGACAAGCAGGGGTGGGGGGGCAGGGGAAGTTAAGAAGGTGGTGAACGGAGGTGTAGGGGTCATAGAGAGAGAAGGGTAGGGTAGTGTGAGGGGTAGGGAGGGTTACTGGGAATGGGGGGTAAGGGGGGGGAATGTTTGGACAGTTGAGGGGGGGGGTTGGGGGATAAAGTTTGGGAGAGGGATACAGGGTGGAGGTGGGTATAGCTATGTATATTCAGAGCACTGGAAATTAATTCCTGACAACATCATAAAAACATCTTTGTCTTCATCATGATCATCATTTACGCCACTTTTCCATGGGATGCGACCCCCCCACAACTCTCGATTCTTTGCCACCTCTCTATTCATGCCTGACTCCTTCATATCGCTCTCTACCGCCTCCTTCCATGTTTTCTTCCCTCTCCCCTTTCCAACAATCCCTTCCACCTTAATATATCAACGTGCCGATACCCAATCTTCCACATTCATGCGTTCCCTGTGTCCATACCACCTCAGTCTCCACTTCTTCACCATGTTCTTTACACATATGACACCTCACCGTTTTCTCAAACTTTCGCTTCGGCACTTGTCCTTCAATGACACTCCACACATCCATCTCACCATCATTCTTTCTGTCGTCTCTAATATCTGCAGATTAGAGAAGCCAAAGAGAATGATGGTGAAATGGATGTATGGAGTGTCATTGAAGGACAAGTGTCTTGTATCAAAAGTGTCTTGTCTTAAAAAGCTATAATTTTTTTTTATGAAAATTTAATTATTTGAATGAATTTTATTTTTTAAAATCTGGCTTTGATTATGCTTAACAAAAAACTTCAAAACGCTATGGGAATGAGGCCTCTGGTTTTTTTAGATTGTGAGTTTCAGAGGATGGGAAATGAATCTATTGTATAAGGTTATCTGAACGTCTTGTATACGCTAGTGATTAAATCTGCAACTGAGTTTTTCTTTCTTGTTTCAACAGTAGAGATTTTGAATAACTAACTAATCGCCTTTTTCGTCTATAATGTTAATGTCCATGTTTTCACACAGGTTTACACATCCATATTATGACATTGATTTTATATTAAGCACTTTGCTCTCTCTTCAGTGCACTGCCAAATGGCAGGTCTGTGGTGTCCAAATCCTCCACCCTAGTCGATCTTTGGCCCTTCTCTTCATATCCGCATACGATTTCTTCTCAAGCAGGTCATCTATCATTCCGATACGTGGCCTTTGCTGTCCTCTCTTGCCCTCTATTCTTCTCTCCATCATATCTCAACAATCCCACTTCTCTCAATGCCATCAATGGCCTACATGTCCATTCCAGTTTTTCTTCTGACGATCACTGCCATCATTATCATTGTTTCCCTCACTCTCCTCAACACTTCTTCATTCCTTAGCTTCTCTGTCCAGTTAATCTTTACTATTCTTCTCCATACCCACATTTCAAATGCTTCTATTCTTTTTATGGCCTCTTGCTAATAATAATATAAATGACTGTCACTGACGTTATTTTTACAAGGTGGGTTTTTTCCGCATTCGGCAGAGGGCAGTGCGGCTTTGCACTGCTATTACGTATGGTTTGCTAAGCCTGTCTATTGGCCACGTTACTTAGGCCTACGGTGATCACCTTGTATACATCACACAGACGTCATTTGTGAGCCACACATGTTGTATTTCAAAACTTTATCTTCACAAAAATCAGCACACTAAGATTTCATTCTTGCTATTATTGACGTTTCTCTATTGGTGTGTAGATCGAGGTATCTGTTGGTGTGTATATAGATCGAGATGTCTGTTGGTGTGTAGATTGAGGTATCTGCTGGTGTGTACACTGAGGCATCTGTTGGTGTGTAGATTGAGGTATCTGCGTAACAAGGACCGCACGCTGCACGCCTCCTCCTACCCCGCCCTGCTCTACCCTGAGCTCTACCTGCTCGCCGGGGGTTACCGTCAGTTCCACGCCGTGCACCCTGCCCTCTGCCGTCCCTGCGGGGGCTACCGACCCATGCACGACCCGGGCCAAGCGGCCGAGCTGGCCCGCTGCCGAGCCGAGTCGGGCCTCTATGGGCCGACGCTCAGGGACCTGAAACAGGGCCGGCGTTAAGACTCTCCGCGCCCTCCAACCGGGCGGGGCCCACGACTCTGGAGGGGCCCACTGGGGGAAGAAGCATTGAATTTGACATGGTAATTTCATGAAAAAGTCTTCTGCAGATGTTTCGTCATGATCTTTGGGGGGCTCACTTGGAGGTTTTTACTCGAGGCCAATTGTTTTTACTGGGTTTAAAAAGTTGTGAAAAAAAATTCTGTCTGCACCCCCCCCCCAGTCATGATTTTAGAATGGGGAAAAAAGCGTTGTTCAGAGACAAAATAGATTTTGTGGGGGCCAAATGGAGTTTTCGGGGGAGAGGGGGGCAGCGTACCCTATTGCAGTCCCTAGCCTAAATAGTCGGGGTGGAGGGGCTGAGGACGCAAAAGATGTAAGGCGGGGAAGAGAGGCGAGCGAGGGGCGAAGTGGCAGGGAGGAGAAGAGGGGAGCCAGGAGGCAGGATGGGCGACTTGATGGAGGGATGAAGGAGCAGGATGAGGGGAGGCAGGGGGTGAGAGTGAGAAATGGGGGGTGGAACCTGAAGGTTCCTGTGTCAAAGTCCTGACTGTTAGCCTTCACAGGCATGCTGACAGCCTTGGGCGGAGTGATGACGATTATTAAAGTTTATTATTGATCATTGATGTACATATAGGTGTGTATCAGAGATTGCGCAATGATATGAAAAATTGTTTAGGCGTTATAAGACGTTAAGTGTTATTAGAAATCAAGAATGAATCTAGGATCGATGAGTGTATATGGATGCAGGGTGTGTGTGTAAATGTGATTGAGTGTAAGAGTGACAAATGTGAATTTGTGCGTTGAGAATAGTGGAATATGTGAATTTTGATGAATGTTAGGGTCACTGAATTGCAATTAGTAAAATGGAAACTGTAATTATGTGCTTGCATTCGTACTGAATGTTGAAGGCCGTTTTCAGTTTGGTGTGATGATTGATGTCATTCGTACAACGTTTAGCATTTTCACTTTGCTGGGGGTGAAAAATATATTTTTTATGTCAGTAGGCCCTATAAGTAATCAAAGGTTCTATGGAAGGACGAAGCGTCATCTACAGTAGTATGTACACGATACACTTTATCCTGTATGTAATTAGATTTTACACCGTGGTCTCTCCGAAAAGGTTGCCGTACGGTATCTACAACAATAGTTTTTAAAATATAAAATGGCAACAGTATGACAGATAATATATCTTTGGTGTAAGCATTATCAACCAAAAGACATTGTCTCGGGCCTAGACCAAGGAATAATTTAAGGTTTAATTTTATTGAGCATTTTGTTATGGCTTGTGACAAAATGAAATGTGACTACAAAGTTCTGTAGGTGTGAAAATGTTACTCAAATTATGCTGACTCAGCAACTGTGTTTGTGTTGTTTATTATTGATCACAGCCTGATGTCACCTTTTTTTAGCACATACTGAATAATATCAATTTTTTTTCTTGTTTATTATTTAAGTCCAACACAGATTACAATCTCAATCAGTGCAAATCAGTGAAGTAACGAGGTTAAACAAAAAGAGATGAAACTCCGAAAAGGCTTTCGCCTATGCCTAACTCCTACAGTATAAAAATAATGTTGACAAGCTTAAAGTTGAATAAAAGCCATGCAATTTTATAAATTAAGTCATTTTATAAATTATGTTTCTAAATTATATTAAGAAGCACAAGATGAAACACATTTTCTAAAATGTTGCATGCATATAGGATAATTGATAGCAACTTTACAGATTGGGTTCTCGAGGTTTTGATATAAACACTGTTCACACATATAATGTACAGTTTGAGGACAAATTGTTATCGGTATATACAAATACGAAACTGAATTTGACAATGAAAGCGTGAGAGCTCCATGCAAATTATAGTTGCGGTTTCTTAAACAAAATTATTTAAGGACATAATCGTCTAAACTAAATCTAAATTATTAAAATTTAATTTATCAAATTCATTTTATTCTTGTAATTTAGCAGTTAGCCTACATATTTAATAGCCATGCTATGAATCTACACTACAGACTATTTGTTTCTTGCTATATTACTAGTTAGAGGAGTTATAGTGTCCGCACATCTTTCGGTCAAAACGAAGGAAGGTTGTGGTCTTCGTTTGACCGAATAGACACTGGACCACTACGTGTGCGCGCGCATTCGGTCAAACGAACGCCAACCGCCGTCGTTGAGGTCACAGTGGCCTTAACAAAAAGAATGCTGCGTGCAGCATTCGTCGTTAAGCGATGATGACGACAGGTCTGCGCGCCGAGATAAACGGCCGCAAAGAGTCGGCGGCTGGACGAGTTCCCTACGGGCCTTTGTCCTCAACGACAAAACTTATTTATAAGTTTTGTCGTTAAGGACAATAGTCTGTAGAGAACTCGTCGAGCCGCCGACTGTTTGCGGTCGCTTGTCTTGAGGCGCAGACCTGACGTCATGATCGCTTAACGACGTTTTGTTAAGGTTACAGTGACCTTAACGACGGCGGCTGGCGTTCGTTTGACCGACTGCGCGCACACCTAGCGGTCCCGCGCCTATTCGGTCAGACGATCGCCATGGTGGACTTCCTTCGTTTTGACCAAAAGGGGTGCGGGCACTAGTAGAAGAACTTAGACCAGATCTTTTACTGCCCTCTTGGCACGCTAATTAGCGTTGATAAACCTGACGGTGACTGTGACACGCACTAAGCATCGCATTCGTACCAAGACTTGCCGGTGTAAGGCGAGCCTATTGGCGCCTGGCAGGAGTGGATCAGTTTGAGGCATTCAACATCAGTTGATCAGCGGATCTGTTGATCAGCGGATCAACAGGTCAGTGGATCGGAAGTTCAGTGTATCATAAATCAGCGAATAAGTGAATTGGTGGATTAGTGGATCTAATCAATCGAATAGTCAATCAATCGACCAGTTTAGGCACCTATGTGTGTAGCAGTGGATCGGTGGATTAGTGAATCTGTAGATCAGTAATTTGCAGCAACTCCGCAGATAAGTGGAACCAGATGAATAAATCGGTGAATTATGCTTTTATTGTATTGACTTGCTTATCCCCAAATAGCTTCAACGACCTGATCCCGTTCTCATTCTCCTCGGACGAGAAGTTTATATTTTTCTTGAAAAGTGTTTCGTAAATTATTGAATTTCTTCAAAAACTTTTTATAACAGCGAAGCGCTGTGGTGTAGTGACTAAAGCGTCGGACTGAGAGTCCAGAGGACCAGGGTCTAAGTCCCCGCTTCAGCAACTATGAAACCACACGCTACAGTCCGGTTGTCGGCAACAGCAAGACTGGTTACGACACAAGAATCGATAGCTGCTAAACCCGTGCTAGACAATTATTTATTCAGTTGGCGTCAGGAAGGGCATGAGGCCGTAAAACCCCAGCTCTTGCAGTCCTCATCAGGGCGCAAACGTCTAAACCTGTGTGAAAACATGAACAGTAACAGAATAGCAAAAGGCTTTGTGTTTTTTAGTTTTTCTGATTTATTTATTAAATGCAAAGATTAACATACTGTCTAATATATTATGCATGCATGCCTTTTGGCGCATCTCCCATTTATTACTTCTATGTTATTGGCTATTAGATCCGATCATCCGAGTGCTACAGTAACTGTACATCGGTTTACATCGATCACAGGCTACGTGCTGTGATGGTCACGGCTTCAACCCTGACCCAGAGGTCACCCCGCTAAGTTGGTCGTTGATGAGAATCGATCGGATTTCGGTGATCGACGACTCTCATTTTCTTAACTTGAATTGGAGACTTCTCCTAAATTGGGGTAATTTTGCCACAAGTAGGCTTGGAACTGAGCTTGCTCGCCGAACTTTGGTAATCAGGCCTGTAGCGTTGGGGGGATGGGGGATAGCAGGGAGAAAATTGCCCCCCACCCCCCCTGCTGGGGGTCTCTGCCCCCCCCCCTGCCCTCAGAAAATGCAACTCTGCCCCCCCTGCCCTTTGTGCAAATTAAGCTTATTAAGCCCCCTTGCTCTGACAAAATAAAAGATTATGTCCCCCTGTAAATGAAACCGCCCCGCCCACCCCCCTGCTGTGACAAAGTTAAGTACCCCTTGCTTGCCCTTGTGTTGTGACCTGGGTCCTAAAAACCAGAATGACTGTGCTACGAATGGTTTCGAAAATTCCTGTCAGCACCACCCCCCCCCCCCTCCGGTCGTGAGTTTGACAGGAGAGAAAAAGTGGAAGCGTAGTCAGAGCGCATGAAATGTTTGCCCCTCTGCTAAAATTCTTGCCCCCTCCCCCCCTGAGTACGGTCGCGCTACGGGGCGGTGGGTAATAATTTTTATATATGGATCCGCCTGTTTAGATTGCACGACCATGGCATATGGCACTGTATTTTTCGAAGTTGATACCTTTAGCAATCTCAATATTGTTTGTTATGAAGAATTAGCATTAAATTAGTTCGATTGATTGGTGTACTCTCACGCATCCAAAGCATCCAAACAGTGTTCTAAGCAAGTAGTGAAGTAGCACTTCTGGACGCGATTCTGACTTAGAGGCGTTCAGTCATAATCCCTCAGATGGTTGCCTCGCATCATTGGCTTACCAGCCAAGCACATAAACCAAATGTCTGAACCTGCGATTCCTCTCGTACTGAGCAGGATTACCATTGCAACGACGCGGCCAACAACAGGCTAACTAACGTTAGCCTGTAGTCGACGTTATAGTTATCCCGAAAGGACCTTAGCGCAGTATAATGTCCCGACCCCGTAACAGCAACGCACATAGAATACTAGTAGGTCCTTCTTTACCGATCGGCCCGTAAAATCCATTACTGAAAGACCACTTGGAATTTTCGGCTAAGATGACGGCAGAGGCAGTGCGAATTTTACGATGCAGAATTGATTAATTGCGTGGGATATGCAATTCAGATATCATGCATGCATTCAGCTATCAAGACTTGCGTCAAATCGCGTCGACGATTTAAGCAAATCAGGAGTATTGACGACATTTGTGCAATGTGCATTGAGCATGAATTGCTGAAGTATGAAGTTTGATCTCTCCCGATTAACTAAAGTACTGACGATAATGAGAAGATATTGAAAGATAGAAGATTGTGTATTGGTATTTGTCGCAGCTAAATAATTTATAGATCTAATCTATAAGCTACAGAGGTTTCGAAGCGATGACACGTAACTCAAATTAAATCGTAACTGTCACCCACGATGTAGTTAAAGTACAGCTACATTACGCGTTCAACGATTTCCAGCCATGTTCCGAACACGCGTGTTCCCGGACCATCTTCCGAAACGCGTGTTCCTGGATGACGATCCGGATACACGCATGTTTGGGACACGTCGAAGTATCGCGTTCCAGGTACCACTATATAATCACCAGGCCTGAATATGCATGTAAGCTCTGAAAATTGATAGGCAGTTTTGCTAATCAAATTCTATTTTGATTAGCAGTTTCAGAAATTTGATTGGCAGTTTTTATATCGTCTTAATATCGCTCAAGGGATTACATATAGGCCTAACGGTTGAGTCATTTCTTATATGGTGGTTTTTAAAAGTCTTGAATCGTCTCACAATTTCATACAATATATTGGACTACGTCAATTAGTTGCTGATAAAGTCGCACGTGAACTGAAAGTCAGAGCTAGGTGTGCCACTCTTCGGTTTATTGAACCATGATTTGAACAATTTTTCATTCGTAATTATTGCGAATCAAGTTTGTAAAAGGTTTGTAAATTCGATTCGTAAAAGGGGTCAAACAGCATCGTAAATTGCGATGCGAATCCGCATATATTCAGGCATGACAATCATATAACTATTTTATGGGAAGACATTCGTGAAACATCGATGCTCGGAACACCTCAACGTTGAACACGTAACAATAATGCATTACATCGTCATCGCAGGTTTCCAGCAACATGGCTGAGAATCCGATGGGTGCATGTAACTGTACCTTTGCACTGGCTTCTTCATCGTCAATCTTTGTGCATCAATCCAATCAGGTGCAATCCGATGGCAGCCTTGGTTGTAATCGTTTAAAAACTTCGGTTTGGCCTGCCTTGAATATTGAGATTCACTGAGCACACACACCGGTGGCCGGCCTCGTTTGTTGAGCCTCTCGTTTTAAATCTCGTCCAGTCGAGGCACGGCAACTCGCTCGCTCTATTGACGAACGAACCGAGCATCTACTTTGCCGTAATTTCAGAAATTCTGGTTAGAGCTAGTACGGCAGGCCGTAGAAAATTGAATTGAATTGTTGAAGTAAAAGAGAAACTAGTTTAATCGTTTGTACTTGAAAATTTCGTTTCGATTTCTTCACGAAGGAAGGGCACAATGGGTCTTGAGCGTAATCAATGACTACCCAATGCCCATACACACTTTTTCACTATAGGTGCTTTTGGCGTACACAGCATTGCCAGTAAAATTGAACACGGCAGTGAAATGGGCCTACACAGCATGGGCGGCAGCGCCGCCCATGCTCATGTGTGAAAATCGTCGAAATTGATGTTTGTGTTTGTCGATGTCCATCATTACGTACACAGTGCACGGTAAAAATAAAGCAACCGAAGCAAAATCCTATATTTAGGCCTACGTTTTAATGATTAGATTAATTTTAATTAATCACAATTCCATTTCAAGTTTGTTTGTCAATCGCCATCATCATAACTCATCTCGAGGATTGAAATTTATTGAATTTGGATAAATTTGTGTGTCAGAAACAACGTTTACATGTAGAAGCCCTTCTCTCAAGTACATCCATCGCACCCCTGCAGTCTCAGGGGCGCAATATCGAGACCATTAATTCCAGGCTCCTGGAAAGGGCATCAAACCGAAGTACCCGCAATGGATGACTATTGTCCTTTCAACCTGTGTAGTGAAAAGCCGGTCCAGTCAGATTGTACCGTTGCTTGTCGCAACGTTGCCAGCCAATGGCCGTTGCCGATCGAAACAAAAAAAATTAATCGAGGTTTGAGTTTATGGGTTAGTGGTTAGGGTTAGGGTTAGGACCCCATTAGGGTTAGGAAGTTAGGGTTAAGGCTGGGTAAGGGTTAGGGCTAGGGTTAAGGTCGGGGTTAGGGGTTTTAGGTCAGAATGAACATGGCCGGTAACGGTACGGGCAACGGTACAATCTGACTCGACCCTTGTGTGCCGTGGGCCGTGATCTTGGACGACAATGCGAAGAATTTTTGCAGAAAAAGTATGAATGGCTCTGTAGTGCTTTGAGTCAATAGCAGCTGATGATCACATTGGTTATGTAGCAGTGATTATTGCCGAAGAAATGCAACTGATGATATTTTAACCGATAGTCTACCGTTATGATTAGGATGTCACTATTTAGCCTAGCCAAGTGCTTCAAAAAATTTCCATTGCTTAGATTTTTCACTGTCCTATAGATATGATTCAGTTGTAAATGACATGGTAACGCAAAGGCTATAGATATATATTATATAGGTTATCGTGCGTCAAAAATGGAGACAACTAAAGTATAATGTAGACTATCATAATGGCTGTTATATGTACTTTGTTCAATGTTAACCGATTTTTAAAATCGGCTACGTTACAGCGTTTGAAAGACACCAAGAATCGTTTTAATGTCCGTAGGCTATACGTTTTTAACACACCATGCATGATCGTGTGACCGCAAAATGCTAAAAGAGTTTAAACTTCAAATCTTCCGCGAATTATGAGAAAAATGGGTTACACTAACAACTGAGTTGCTAGGATGTAACGTTTCAGGCAGGAGCTGGCTGTTTAAACGTTGCACATTTCGACCTCCGGATTTAAAAGACTAAGTTAGTGCAATAAAGGCCAGTTTAAAACAATGCACATCCTCTTAAACCATTACCTAGGCTTACAGCCATGACTGCGGTAGACTATATCGTGAATTGTGTGCGCCGGAAACATTTAGCAACCATCTCCATATTGGTTGTCACCGCAAATTTAACCTAAAATCGGTCATACAGTTCGCTCTTATTCCCAACCGTGAATTGTGTGAACTTAATGCAATCCTCTTAATTCGTTTTCGGCTTTTTGTGACGCGCGATAGTCCAGCAGTTATGTTTTCCAGCGTATTTTAATTAGGATAAGTATCAAGTGTAGGTTTTGAATTTCTCAAAGTTTTTTGGAACAACAGGATCATTGTTAGCTGCTGCAGAAATATTGCCATTGAGGTGAAATATAGACGGTGAAAATACATATGCGGAGTAGGCCTACATGTAGGCGTATGTATAGCCTCCTATAGCTATATATATATTCTTTGTGTACAATATCCCGCTCCCCATGCATCCCGCTATACATATATTTTCTAATCCAATCCATGAATTGTTTAATATGCTTTTGCTTTTCCTCTGTGTACATTTATTCAACAACGTCGGCCAACAAGTGCAAATCAATCAAATCAATTGCATTTCAAGCCGATTATGGATCAGATCACAGGCGACACGCACAAGGCTCATGATCATGCAAGTAAAGAGGTCTAATAGGGGATTGAGCGACAATTATTTCAACTCATCGGTTCATTCTCAAACATCGCATCTACAAGGACGTTAGAGGACACCGGTTGCTCGACCCTGATTTAAATGTGAGCTAATTCGCACGTTAGTCAATGTGCGGTGTAAGTAAATCTCCGAATTGAATTATTTGTGTTACTCTACGATTTTCTTAGATTTTAGTGCGAATTAGTAAATGCCATCAATTTTACTCAACTCTGGTCTTTATAAATGTTTCAGAAGGCTGCATTTGTGTCAAACATGTAAAAGTGTTGAATGTTCAATAATATCGTGAATATTTGAGTCCTGAAACGAAATAAACATTCCGTTGCTTTGTGTGTTAATTTGCGATTATTCGTAGATGCGTTAATTCGCACTATGCGAAATAACAAATTAAATCGACGATTAATAATTGGCACAATTATTCCAGGTCGAGCAACCCAATATTTCGCTAATTCGGACCACATAACTAAATCGCACTTACTTTGCATGCAAATCGAAGTCGAGCACCCGGCCGTAACTCACAAAACCACTACCACCACCGACTGTGTAAGTTCACGAATCTGTTCAAGCGAGGGATATTTTAAATCTGGCTGACCAGCGGCGTCGCAACGGTTGGTTTCACTCAGTACGGTGTCTACATTGCGTTACCCCCTCTTGCGACCGGGAGGATGGGGGGGGGGGGGAGAGAGGGTGGAGTGTTTTTGAGGACATTCTTAACAGTCATTGTCATGTTTTGCTCCATTCGTAACAGCAGTTATAATAGTTTTTTCCCTCTTCTAAAAGTCTACATCGCACCAAAATGCTTCATGATACATTTTGGTCTCTTACATTTTTGGCGACATTTTGGTGTCACTCCATGAAACGGTGTTACCCTGTGCGGTCCGCATCCTCCGCACCCCCCTCACGACCCCACTGCCGCTGCCTGTCAAGGACACTACATGCTTGCAATGACATCTGCACCCAATGAACGGATGACCGTTCAATTTTCGTTTCTCCCCGTCCACTTTGTCATCGAGTGATGATGAGAGCCTGGCATGTCTGTGACCTTCGCCGACCTCGCGCTAGTGTGCCCTTAGGACGAAGGGGTCACATTCAACATGGGAGGCCTCTCGTAGGCCTGTTTTTCAACCTAGATATGATACCAAGAAGTTTTTCGTTCAAAATTATTGGAAAGAAGGGAACGGTTGTCAGCGTTACGGTTTAATTGATTTAGGTTGTAACATTAACTAAATTTTTTACGTAAGCATAAGCCAGCTATTACACTGTACCAATGTGACGCGAAGCCGTATAATACAGCCCTGCAGTATTACTATGAGAGATATGAAAAAATATGGATCAAAAAATTATAATTATGGCCCATTTGAAAACGACAGCAGTACATGTAAAAAAAAGACTGGTTAAAAAATTGATTTAAAAAATGATTTAAATTAAATAGTTATTAAATTTCGATTTTATTTAGGAACATTTACGGCAGGCCAACAAGTTGTTTGCCTAGTCACTTACGCAGCAAAGGCTCATTAAATTCGTTTACGTTTTAGGGCAGATGAAAAACCTCGGTCTCTGTATATAATAACCAGCTGCCGATTATTTAGTTACTTATAGGCTCATGCCGATGACATCGCACCGACACCGAACGCCGGCCATCAAGAAAAGTTATGACTTTTGGCTAACTTGTGGAAACTGCGATTTAATTGCTAAATACATCTTTAGCAATACAAAAGCCGGATTACGATCCGCTATTTTATGTATATAAAAATTACGCTAGAAAATCTTAAAGTGACTTTTAGTCGCTGTTATTTACGCAGCAAAAAGGATTACGCTTTCGAGAAATCTGGATATGGCGTTGCATACAGGCCTACCTGTATAATTTGGCATACATATACGATATTTTTTAATTTTCACTTTTTTAATTAGCTGCATGGTTCTCTTTTCTTTCTTTTTCATTTATATATGAATGTGCAACGCACGGCCTGCGATGTATATTGTCTACATTTTGAATTGAGTGCAAGTTTTTGTGCATCGTTTTATGCTCACGGCACCAATACAGAGTAGGCTAAGTTTCGTGTACAATAAGTATAGATTTAACTGATCAGAGCGTTTTTCTCATTATGTCTGTGTACCCTGTCATTGTGTGGACGACGGGTTGATTGGGACTGCGTGCAAACATGACGCTCCTCGCATTGTGTTCGGCCTCCATCGATCAATCACTCTCAGTGATCGCCGCACGATATGAGTTTGAATTCGAATCTATACGGGCTGCACCCAGATGAATTCATGGCTGACAATTATCTTAAACTGAACGTTTATGCGGCGTGCGTCGATGAGCGAGTGCCGTATTGTCTGAGAGTGGGAAGGGAGGGTGGGGTTAGTGCCGTATCGCATCGATCAGTATACATTTAGAACATTGCTGTAATCTATTGACAACGAAGATCAGGCCTGTTGCAAGCAGGGGCTTCGGCACGGTTTCGCTGCTGTGAGGGGGGGGATGACATGGATTAGAAGTTTGAGCTTCCATTTCCTTGGGGGGGCCTTCAAATGTAAACTCAAGACTTTTTCTCGTTTTTCTTTCCCTTCCAGACATCACGACCGCACGACCGGGGTAGGGGGGGGGGGATTGTGACAGACATTTCTTAACGCGATTCGTAGCAGTAGGCCTACATATTTATTTTACAACCTGCTTTATTCAATCTTTATATACATATTCATATATTATACTGTAAGCTACCAAATACCTTAACATCTGTACTGGTGCTATTTTGTACAGGGCCCTGGCCCACCTTGCTTTCTAGAAATTTTTCTGGGGGGAGGGTGAAATTATGAACATTTGTATGAACATTTTTGACATATTTTTTGACAATTTAACGGTTACAGAAACGTGATATCATGATTGTACGATTTAACTGGCCTTCCGCTTTCAACGTGTCTTTGAAGACGTTGATTGAAGGAGATTGTTGATTTCATGCCGAGAAAGAGACGTGTTGAGAAAGAGACGTGTTGAGAAAGAGACGTGTTGAGAAAGAGACGTGTTGAGAAAGAGACGTGTTGAGAAAGAGACGT
>JAQIWG010002405.1:0-20495 GCA_034695025.1 Chamaedrilus cognettii | reverse complement strand
TCTTCCGCAAGTGCCTTCCGCAGATAGGCCATCCGCTGTTCACACGTGGCAGACTTCCGCACTTCCGCAACTCGCACTTAACCGGAGCCCAAAAACGAGCACAGTGGGCTATCATTGTATTTGGAGTCAATTGCAGGGAAAATAGACGCGATTGCAGACTTTTGAGAAAATAATGGAAGCGAGAATAATAGTGAGGATCGAGGACAGGCCTGCACCTATCCTATATTCTTAGTTACTAGCCCCGAAAAACAATGCGATTTTAAATTCTCTACCCTAAAATCGTTTGTAAAAACCGTTCTCCTATCATGTATTAACATTTTGTTAAAACATGTAGCCTATAGGGCGTTTGTTAGCTGCGAGTAGAGGCCACGCACTGATGCAAATGTGCTGCAAATCGGGTTGCCAGTAACGAACTTATCGCGATTGATGCGAAAGTGCACTAAATGTGGGGGCCTCCTTAATATTTAGGAAGAAATTTTTCGGCTGACAACACTTTCGCCAATGCCAAAAGCCTTTCCCCTCTCATTCCAGCGTTATATGTCTTCACGTCAGTCTCCGAGAGACCACCAAAGATCCGTAAAAGTAAAAACGAAGAGAAAAAAATTTAGGCCTGTGACTCGAAGCTAAACGCCGTGCGTCTACGACGCAAGTCGTAATAGACGATTCTGTTGGCCCAGTCTGGAATAGTTTCATGTTTTTTGTAATTTACGGACCGCGTGTAGCATAAAGACCACAGCATAGGCTATACGGTCCGGTTCTGTGCAAGAGACCCCGCACAGAACCGCTTCCCCTTCTTTATTCTCCTTTTACGACTCGCCCGGGGAGCTCCGGTCTGCAAGCCAATTCTGCAGGGAGGATAGATTAAAAGGGACGAGGAGAAGGGGTGGATGGGGGGCATAGGCGGTGCTTTTCGGTGTTTTTCGAAGTTTATGAACAGTGTGTAGTAACATACAATGACTATTAAGTTCGGTTTAGGCTACAGTGAGGATTTCACTGCGGAAGAGTTGCCCTCTCACAATTTTTTTAGAGAGCAAAATGCTCCCCCTGCATCCCCCGCGGATCGGCGCCCTTGGAGCTCATGCATGCCAACAGCTCGCTTTTTTTGACATTGTATTCGCATTTTTCTTGCCAAGTGCATGCATATTGTAATACCAACACATACCATGTATTGTAGAACATGACATTTTCGAGCGTAAGTAATTTTAGTGAATTTTGCGAAACGGTTAAACTCGCAAAAATTACACGCGCAAAAGATTGCACTGCAGAAATTGTATTTGACGAGCAGTGTTCAAAAATCCCATAAATTAAATACATACACCTAAATTTCTGAGTGGCAAAACCGTGAAAATAGAATGCAATACAAATTGCATGTTGTACTGTAGTTCAGTTAACGATAGCCTACAAGCCCACAGTGTACTCGAATTCACACAAGTTTTCTAAGCAAAAAGCTGCATAACATTTAGAGAAAATTTTTGTGAAATGCAAATCAAACGCGGCGTAACCATTTAAGAAAACAACGAGAAAAGTTTACAATTCTTGATTCTCTACAGAAAGACAACGCAAAAAGGCACCGCAGACTATTTACATGATTACAAACAATGGATCTTAACACGGACACTTTCATAAACGCAAACACAACGAACATTGCAGGCAGTGGGATAAAAACACAAATGCATACAGCACGCATTGCACAGGCTGTAACAGAATGTAACAGAATACTGTCAAAGGTGAAATGTTCGCTGCATGCTATTTTGGCGGTTTTGTTTCTCAGAAATTTGTCTGCACTAAATTTCTGCGTTTTTGAGGACTGGCCGTTGTAGTATAGGCCTGGCTTCTGCAGCTTTATTTTTTGCTGCGTGTACTTATGGGAAATTTGTCGCATTCGCAAAATTCTCCCCAAAAAATGACGCGCGCGCGAAAAATTCATGGTTTACAGTTACTGCTATCTCGTTCGTGAACACCAGAAACTGGAAGACAATGTCAGATTAAAATGTCACCATACTTCTAGATTGGCCTTAGTTTTGATCATACATTAGCCATAGAGCCACTTGAGCCTAAACAAAATGAGATGCAGGATGCCGTGCGGCTCATATCTAGGCTACTTTTGCTCGTATGAAAATGACCAAACTCAATGTTGCATATTTACATTGTTGCATCTGCAAAAATTGCGCGGCTAAAATTACATTTTAAGACTTTGTTGAGGTACACGATGGACAGATTTTTTTTAATTTGTAGGTTTATGAAAATCTGTAAGTTCTGTATGTTACAGTGGTTTGGGGGCTTTGTGCTGAAAAATTATGCGTGAAAGATAAATTGCCAACGTTGCGCAAGAATTTTCAAAAACTATTTCGGCCACAATATACAGCGCCTATAACGCGTCCATGAGTACAAAAAGTTGCGATTTCTGTCTTAGTATGTTCTTAAAATGCCCTTTGGCACCAACTTCTAGGATAAGTTATTCACACATTCTATGTAACTAGATATTATGCATCTATGTAACCATGTAAACTTTCAATTTCCACTGCAACAATTCGACAACTTCTCGCAAAGTCAATTCAGAATAAAAACTACTAATGCAACAGATTATAGAATCTACAAATTGAACAGAACCGTGTGCCGGGTATAATTTACACTATAGAATACACTATAGTCACTGAAACACTACTGGGCAGCAGCAACAAGCGCATGTACATACGTGCCGAAGTAATATATTAGTCAAGTGCTCTCTATTCTTCAGCCTAGACATAACCCTTGCTAAATATAATATCCAACGGCCTAAAAGTGTTTTGAACTTTGAATACATTTGAAACACTAACAGCAGCTCAGACTTGCGTGTTTTGCTAAAGAAATTTTCATTTTCGTTGTCTAGCATAATTAATCATGATATCGCCTAGACACGATGAAGTCTGAACGTTGACCAGCGATGGTATCTGGAGCATTGTATCAATATACCGCAGAGTTGGCACATCAGCGAGTCTAGATAGATGGGAAAATCTAAACGGTCGATAAAGTCTAGACGTTTGAGAAATTTTCGATGGTCAACTAAGTCTAGATGGTCGACAAAGTCTAGACGGTTGAGAAAATGTAGACGAGTGACAGAGTCTAGACGGGCAAAAGTCTAGACGGTTGAGTCCAGACGAGCGACAGTCTAGATGGTTGATAGTCTAGACGGCCAACAGTCTAGACGGTGATCTGAATGTAGTTTCTCCCGTCGACGCCAGCTGGCTGTGTATCTCCCATGCTCGCATGCTTCACGCTGTGCAACAGACCCAATCACAACAATGCTCAAATCTATCTCACACAACATACACTGATAAAAAAAGACATATAATCTCATCCATACTTTCTAATATTAGTAAAAGAAAAAGCACTCATATTTTTTACAAACAGAGAAACTGTAGGCCACAACATCCTACCTCAGAGATATAGCCTTCAGAAACGCTAGCCTTGCTAAAGGGGGCCTTGCTAAGTATTATTTTCATGTCCAGTGCCGCAATCAAAGAATGTATTGCACGATCCGACTGGTTCTAAATATTACAACATACTATATACTAACCGCCCTTACTAACGTCTATTACGTTAATGACTATTTTTTCACACAGTTTTCACACATCGGCTTGACACCATGCCACGAAATACAGCTTAAAGCACACCTAACACATTTTGCAGACTCAGGAATCCTGAATCCTTAATTCAAAAATTGCGGTTGGGTTTTCAATCATAGACTATTTGTCAATGATTGAAAACCGCAATTTCTTAATACCTCTCAAAACAAAAATTAGAGTCGCAGGAAAGCATTTTCCTTCTCGAACGAGATTGACCGGAGGCAAGAAAAAGGCATTTTGCATCAAGATACCAACTAACTAACCGTAACCGCCCTTATTGACATCTATTATGCTAGTGTCCATGTTTTCACACAGGTTTAGACGTTTTGCGCCCTGATGAGGACTGCTGAAGCTGGGTTTTTATGGCAGTATGCCCTTTCTGACGCCAACCAAATAAATATCTTATCTATAAATATAGGTTTTGCCCTCAGTGGACCCCGGAACGCAGAGGGCCCTAACGCTGGAACTGACTGAAGAAACAGATACAATACTAGTTCCAGTACCCGTTATGCCTAGAAGCGGTGGAGTGACCGGTGGTGGAAGGCTCACCGCCACCGTGTCGCTCGGTGGCGTGATGGGTGCCCACCGCATCAAACGAGAGGTTGCGACACGCCAACATCCGAGACTCTATCGCCTACACACAGAGTGGTTCACCAGTTTTTATTATTGTCGATGATATCCTTGACTAAACAAAAACATCATACGCTTGATAGAGAGATTACTGTAAGACATGATATTTTCGCGTGCATATAATTTTGCAAATTTTCCAAATCATCAAAAACTAGAGAAAATGACACGCACGAAAATAAAGCTGCTCAAGCTATTTACAACGGGCGGTCCTTAAAACGTGAAAATTAAGTGCAGCTAAGTTTCTAAGAGGCATAACAATAGTTGACCCACCCCCACTTTGCGAAGGAGATCGCCGACGATGTTGAGCGCAGAGATGCGACTGGCCGGCGTGATCCCCCCGATAGATGGCAGCAGCGGCGGCGCACCGTGATCTGTGCCAATAAACAACAGACTGCCTACTAGGAGGAGAATTAGAGAATTTTTATTTCTTAACCACTACACCACAGCGAGGCGCTGTGATGCAGCGGTTAAGGCGTAGGGCAGAGAGTCGAGATACCTGGTATGTTCAAGTCCTCGCACAGGCATGTTCCATAAAACCATGCATTACAGGCTATTCAGCAAGGCAGTTAAAGGCACAAGTGTCGACAGCTGATAATCATCGTTCAGAATAAGTTATTATTCTATTCTGGTTGGCGATAGTGGTTTTTACAGGTTTTCCTGTAACGCGTTAGAATGAACGTCAAAAACGATCATTGTTACCATATTCAAGATCATCATCAGTTTGTTTCTTCAATTAAATATTTAAAATAATTATCTCTCGCCACATATAGCTTCAATCACATCCGCTCAAACAACCTGTTCTACTTTAAACCTATCCAGGAACACTCTAACAATGTCGCCTTATTCTTGATTTAAACCAGCCAAGTTAATACTCTCGCAATATTGCCTCTTCTTTGAGTTTTCTTTTGCACGCATAATTAAGAGCACACTGCATTAAATTGCACAATATTACATATTGATCAACTAAACCACTGGTTAAAATTTGACAAGATTATTAGACAGGTTAGTTATTAGACTTAGGAAGATTTATTAAAGACTTGAGACATAGATTTTTATGAAAACATAATTTCGATTGTATTAACCCACTAAATTATTAAGAAATAAAATTCACTGATTTACGCAAGTACAACTTACAAGATTTGAGGGGGGTCGAGAGAGGGGGAGGTCGAGCCGCCTCAACCTTCACTCTCGCTGAAGCATCTCCCAACTCATTGGTCGACTTGACAACAACCTCCGACCGACTTTCATTCTGCTGTATCTGATTGGCTAACTGGCTGTAGTCTCCGGGCGTTTCTGGAACTTCTGTCTTCACTGTGACCGTCATAGCTTCCTCCACCCCTCCTGCCTCCCCTGCCCCCCCGACTCCCAAACCTTTGACGTCATGAACGACCATCTCTTGTCGCAAATCTAAATAGGATGCACACCATATGTCATCAGTGTCCACTCAGTCTTTATCCAAAGGGCCAGAAGGGAGACTTAAAACATCACAAAGACCTTCATAGTCGAAAAAATTTCTTCAAGCTTATTATTTTCATCTAAAGACGAAAATCTAATTTTAAAACTATGTTGCTTCTGCTTCTTGATCAGTACAGCCTAGGCCTATTATTAATTGAAGACCTAGAATAGGTCAAGGATTGTAGAGTGTTTAGCTTTTGTTATGCATGACCTTGGACAGAGTAAATAATGTAAATTAAAGGTTTTAAAATTTGAATTAAATATTTTTTTTTTTTAACAGTTAGGTTTGCCAGAGAATTAAGAATCATGCAAAAACAATGGATTCCGGACAGCTGCTTATATTTGAAACCCTACCCTGCTCATAGCATTGAAAGCCCACAGCACAGTGCAATCAAATAATAAAAAAAAATAAACAATAGCGTCAACCAGGGCCTGATCCGGTTCTTGAAAAAAATTGCCAAACATTGGCCAAAAGACTTTTTTTTCGCTAGTCGTACATTTTTTCCCCAAATTTGTTACACATTTGTGCCCTTCGGGTGCACTGAAATATATCCAATTATTGTTCTGTTCATCACCACAGAGCCAGTAACTGAGCCTCTAAGAACGAAGGATGAATAAAAATTCGCCAAGGGCTTTCGCCATATGGAAAAAAAAATTCGCCACCTGGTCCAAAAATTATTTTTTGCAGATTTTGGCGACTGGCAGATCAAGCTCTGACGTCAACGGAATCAGCATCATCTTCAAACCAAAATGACGCTGCTTTTGTTACTTTGCTTCTTAAAGAAACGCTCGAAAAAAGGATATGAACGTATCTCATTGTGCGTCTCGTTTGTCTATTGTTGCCTCAATGTGTGCTTGTTTCACATTGTGTCTCATTGTGTCATTGTGGTCTCATTGCGCGTCTCATTGTGTGTCATACTGTAGAACGTGAAATTTTTACTGCATGTTATTTTTGCGATTTTGCCTCTCAGAAATTTTGCTGCACTTAATTTTCACATTTTTGATGACAACCCATTATAGCACTTTATGCCCCCTCCAGCAACTAAATTTTTGCCGCATGTAATTTTCGCGAATTTGCTTGATTCGCAAAATCAGCAAAAATTACATGCAAGCGAAAATTTCATGGTTTACAGTGTGTCTCAGACCTGTGTCTCAACACGTGTCACGTAAGAGACAAAAATTCTCACCTTACATCCACAAACTAGCATTTAAAACAGCTCATTACCTATTCCTATCCCCTAATTCTTACTGAAAGATTTTTTCTGAGCAATTTTAAGCTAGCAGCAATTGCAAAATCAGAAATTCATGCAAGATTTATCTTCCATCTCTCTTTCGTTACCTCTTGCTTCGTCCTTGAGTCGCTGGACACAGACGACGAGATTCTCCTTCTCTCCCAGCTCACTCTCGAGAAATGCATTGCGCTCGATTGCCTGCCACAACATCAACGTCTAACTAACGTCTAACTAACGTCTAACTAACGTCTAACTAACGTCTGACTAACGTCTAACTAACGTCTAACTAACGTCTGACTAACGTCTAACTAACGTCTGACTAACGTCTAACTAACATCTAACTAACCACCTTCTTGGTCGTGTAATCTGTTAATTAATGCCCACGTCAATACACAGACGTTTGCGCCCTGTTCTTGAGGACTGCAAAAGCTGGATTTTTACGGCCGGATGTCCTTCCTGACGTCAACCAAATAAATAATTTTCTAGCGCGGGGTTAGCAGCTAGCGAGACTTGTGTGCACTAGAACAAGTAACTCAAATAATGGGAGAAGCCAATCATTAAGGTGTAATAGTAAAAGCCTTAATAAATAACGGAATTTGTTTCAATTGTAGCCTAATTTATAAACCTTAGGCCTTTTGGGCCAAATTTGGTCCTTTATGAATAATTGAGCATTCAGACTTATTTGTTTACCAGATGTAATTAACTTTGAACTTGAAACTATAAATTTGCACCTTAAGCACAAACGTAAGTGCAAAACTGTATCATATCGTATTTTCGTATTTCAAATATAGGGTCCCATCACTACAAGCCGCGCACTGACACGCGACATCAAACGCCGTGTGAGTGCAAGCAGCCCGGTATGGTTAAACAGACTGATAAGGCTTTGAGATGAAAATATAACAGTAGTAGTACCTTCTAGCTATCGTTATTTGGAATAATCAATTTGATGTTAGTGTTAGTGAAAAAAATTGACAAAAGATGCACCACATTGGTAGTGAAATTGATCTCTTACTATATAATAACACCTGTCTCAGTCTCACCTGATTTAAATGTGTCTCAAAATCTTCCAGACTGACCATGGCCGCCCTGCAGCAACAACCAATCCACCCATCACTACAAATCAACCCATCAATGTCAATGTCAATCAATAACTAAATAGATTTTGTAACCCCTGCAGACCGGGGTGAAAATTAAATAAATAAACAGGAAAGAGCTCCCCGGGTGCGTCGTAAAAACATTTGTCAATTAACACAGTTCTTAAGCGCAAAATAATCAATATATTTTTCAGAATCAAATTTCTACCTCAATCGCGAACTTTCTCACATTTTTTTGGACCCAGAACAGAGGCACAGACTATAATCCAGTTGTTATCAAACTTTATTTTCAGCGGGCCACATTTTGGTTTTGCAAATCATACTGGCTTGGATAAAACTCTCGCGACCGGGGGGCCTACCGGTTTCCAAATTTGGAGTAGAAATATAAAAGAATGGCTTTAGGCGTACTACGCCTACTTAAATTAACCCTGTTTATGCCCCAAAAAAGCAATTCATCAAAACACAATACCAAGCCTACCAACATCGCCGTGGGTGGCCCTGTCAGCGGGGATTCTGCAGGCCAAAATGGCTCTTTTCGCAACATATAAGAAGCGGGCCACATAAAGTCTTCGAAGGCCACTTTTGGAAAGCAGACAGCACTTTGAGAACCACTGCTATAATCCGTTCATTACCGCTTGGCTCGCTCGAGATCGTCGTTGGTTTGCTCGAGCTGGCGGACGTACTTCTGGAGCTGCTCTGTGTGAACGAGCGCCTTCCCCAGCCGAACCTCGAGCTCAGAGACCTGGCGGTGACTGGCGGCGTGCTGCTTCTCACTCTTCTCCTGCGCAGAGTGGAGGAGTAGCAGCGTAGCGCAGAGTAATAAACAGAGTAAAGGGTGTAGCGATGCGTAATGTAACGTAAAACACAGTCGTGAGGGCGTCCCGGTCTGGTGCAATGCAATACACAGAATGGAGGGTGTAGTGGTGCAGTTCAGAGTAATATAAAACACAGAGGGAAGGGTGCAGTGGAGTTGAGTCATATAATAGACAGAGCGTAGAGTGTAATGTAGTTGGCTTGTATCGCATGGTTTCGTAGTTACCGGCCTGGGGACTTCAAACCTAGTCCTCGGGACTCTCTGTCCGACGCCTTAACCACTACACCACAGCGCCTCGCTATTAAATATACCGCAATATACTAAATATATATAGGCAATATACCACTAAATAATACCACTAAAAATATGCCGTTAAATACAGCATTAAAGTATCACTAACATAGTACGGTATAGTTACAAAGCAAACCGTGTTCACTCCAAAGACAAACTTTAGCTCAAGTCTCACCCTCAGTGCCTCCAGTTCGCTGAGCATGCGCGTGTTGGTGCTCGCGAGTTCGCGCGTCCTGCTCTCTGCTCCGACGAGCTGAGCCTCCAGCTCTGCCTCCAGCTCTCTGCTGCTCTCCTGGAACTCCTCCAGCTCCTCCCGCGCTCCCTCCCATCTGGGAGCAACGCACCGCCATGCCAACAGTCAGCTATTGGTCGCGAGCTTGGTACAGTAGTAAATGTTCTAACTTCTTCATGCAATCCGCTCTCTTAGCAAGTCAGGGTTAGGGCCCCGTTAGGGTTAAACCAAAGGGTTGAGGGTTTAGGGTAGGATTCAGTCCGCTAACTTCATAACCCAACTACCTGCATTTTGTTTTCCTTTCCCAACAATAACCCTACAATCTACAGACCCAATCTGCAGGCAATATTAATATTGCAGAACTTTCAAGTTTAGGTATAGGATGTCGGTAAACTGCGGCGATGCGTTCATGCTCCGGTGCGTCCCCACAGACGTGTAAAGTGCATCGACACGGCGCGTTCAGCCGACGCAGATTACCCATTGACATCAATTTGATCTTGTCAGATTTTCGTCTTCAGCTCTTTCTCTAGAGATCCAATGACGATAGGACGGGGGGTGGGGGGGAGACGGGGTGGGGGTGAGCACTACTTACTGGATAAAAATTAAAACTCAACGAATTTTCTCTATAGAATTTGTTGCAAATATATAAATATGTCAGACTTTTAAAAGTTTGGCCTTTCAAATCGAGTTCCCCACATATAAATCATAGATAAGCTAAATCCTGAAGCTACACCTGGTGGCCACCAAGCCTAATAATTATTGTGGCAAGCAGTGCTAGAAAAAGTTGGGTGGTGTTAGAAAAAGATTGGGCACCAAGCCACTTTTTTTTTGGGGGGGGGGGCTATTTGTGTCTGGTCAAAAAATTATGAAACCTTTTTTTAAAAAACAAAAATTTAAAGAATTTTTTGGGGAGGAGCTTGAGAGCAGACTGGCTAAGCTGGCTTTACTTTAATGAGGGTTCTTGAACACCCAATATGGTGCCAGCTATGCAAAGGTTCATCGGTTGGCAGACATGCAGGGCCGTGGGAAGTTGGCGGCGACGGTTCTCTGATGTGCTGCTGGTTCGTGACATAGGCCTATAGACAGTTTTGGTGGGTGGGGAATCAGCTTCGTTGTGAAATTGTAATGCGTCTGTGAACAGTGGTGCAGCAGTAGAGTCGTGTGTAGAAGGGGCAAAATTATTAGCTCACCCTAATAATTTTGAAAGGGGGTAAACTTCATTAGTCCCAATTTATGTTTGTTCGAACATGGAAATATAGCAATTTTATCAATGATAAAGCTGCCTTTTTTTAAAAATTGAAACAGCGTCGTTTTGAAATTTGACTAGGTTTTGCAATTAAACTTCTAAGGACAAAAGCGCAAAAAGTAATTCGCCAACGGCTTTCACCAAATGGGAAAAAAATATTGCCGACTGTGAAATTAAGTCTCTTTTGCGATTTTGGCGATCGGCGGACGGTTGTATGCATTGTATCTTTTTTATTTGCCTGCATTATTTGTCCTTCGACCATCGTAATTACACCATTCAACAAACAATGCACCGACTATAATTACTGATTGAAAACCCAGGAAAAGCCGACCGTTAAAAACACTAAATGGCCAGATGAAACAAGTGTCCTTATGAGATGTCAGATAAAATGTTTAATCGCTCGAAAACATTTAAAATCTACTTGCACGACTGAACGAATAATTAGGCATGCGTGCTGTACGAAGGTCTGTGCATTCTGCAATGCAATCTATGCATTGCTTGTAAGTACTCTACGCCTACTTTGCGATCGCTCACTTGGCATGATAAAGAACTTTTCAACTACATTAAACAGGAAAATTTTTACTGAAAATTTGGGGGTGCCTGCCCCCCCCCCCAAGACATCCCTCAACTCGTCGTCATCTCTGAATGAAGCTATAACCCATTATTTGGTTGCTACAATTTACTGCTTAGGGCAGCAAGGTCGGCCGAGATCAAAGGGTCGTGATGCAAGCGGCCGCGGCCGGCGTGGCATAGCGGCACCTGGATTTCCAAGAAGCATGGCTTCGGCAAGATCATCAAATACATAGTGGAAAAAATAAAACAACACCCCTTGGGTATATTTTGACTTTGCTAATTGTATCCAGATGAAAGAATATTTCAGACATAAACAGACATCTATCACTACTGCCAACGTGCTCGGTTTAGTATAATTCTGATAAAAAATGGCAATAAAAATTGATTTGTCAAAGTATTAAACCACAATTTCTCCAACGTGTGCTATTGTACTTCATAGAAATTTGAAACACGCATATTAAAAAATTCCACTATATAAATAATTGACTAATTTTGTTGATGATCAGATTTAAAATTTAAAACCAGATTTTTTCTTAAATTAAAAAATTAGACCAGATGTATTTATGATTGTATATAGTTATGATTGTAGCTACATTCAATATTTATAGCACGATGTAGCTATAACATCATTTGTTCATTTTACACTAAAACAGACACTGTAACACAACATAAACAACCATCAAATGAACCTACAAAAAACAGCAAGGTTCCTAAGGTAAACAAAATTGTCATCGTTCTAAATAACAAGCTCAAGGGGCTCCAATTTTGGGGTTAACCGTTTTCATGGACGCATTTTTGTAAATACTTCCGACGCATTATACACATCAACGACGCAGGTTATCGACGCACTTTTGGCGACGCACTTTACACATTTGTACCGACGCATAGACGCAGTTTACCTACATTCTTACGTATAGGTTAAATCAAACAATAAAGCCTACAAATTTAAGGATGGGGCCTAAAAAAGTTCAATTGGTGGCTAGCTACCCTTTTTGGCACGTTTCGGCGCGTCGTCTCCAGAAACAAATTTCCTCTTCGGTCGAAGAAAACTTCTCCGGCACCGCATCGACCATTTTTTAAATCGATGAAGTTCCTAATTTAAGTCTTTAATGTAAGTTTAATGTAGTATTTAAATGTAAATAAATTCAAAAATTCTATTTAATAGGACTGGAATCAGTGCCCTCACTTGACAAGATACATTTTGCTTAGCCAACCTGATCAAAGTGCTCGATCACAATCATTATTACTCGATCAAAAACTCGACCCAAAATTTCACATTATATCTACCAACTTTTTCTCCCCAAAGTCATATTTTTCCTTTAAAAACGAACTCGCGGGGGGGGGGGGGGTGCTGATGGAGATTTTCCACCCAAAAAGTAATTTTACCCGAAGCTTTATATCACACTGACGTATGCCTATGCACTCAAACTCGCTACCAATTTTTTTGCAGATTTTTCAAAATTGCTCGGTAAATTTCTCGGTAAATTGCTCGGCTAATTGCTTGACAATAATTGTTCAATATTCATACTGCTCGACGAATGCGCGATCAGACCCTAAATTGCTCGCAAATCGAGCCGTTTCTCGGAAAGTGCGAACACTGAGAGCAATGAGAACGAGAGAAGAATGCGATTGCTCTATTAAGGAATTATTGTGCTTAACTTCTTCACCGCGTAGAGGATAACATTTATCCATATTCTTTACCATCAAATCGATCATGGAGAATTCCGTTTTAATATGCAAATAAATTCCACAATGTTGTTGTATAATTCAAGATTTTTGACAAAGTTTATCTAATATTTGATCGTTAGGCCTACAGTTTAAAGTAACGATTGGTTATAACTACAATTAGTCTAAATTGTCGTTAAATAATCTATAAAATAAATAGTAAACGTTATTCATAGTGATGGTGTCGAGTGAGACTACACTATTTTTTCTGGTTTTGTAATTCGTTGCGCGGCTTCAAAATAATTACTGCATAACCTGAAAAACGACCCTATGCAATATTAATATTTATATAAATTAATGGGGCAGCAAAGGATTTCTATAGGCATTATTATGCTAGTTATGCGTCGGCGTTAGACTCCTTGAATCACTCCTTGAACGCGCAGAATGATTATTTTCGTTGTGCTTGAGATTGTCAACGATCGATTATTTTAACATTCCTCGACCTATCATTTTCACTGCGACTCATTTATTATCTGAGTTTAATTTAATATCATTGCTTTTGACTGACCCACTTTTGAATGTAAACAAAACTTCCGATTGGTGTAAATTCAACCAATCACAAAATACCAAACGTCTCGCTGCGGTCCCGTGTTTGTTTTGACTGTGCCTTTGTTTACAAAAAATCCGAAATACTTCTCCGAATAATCCTATTAACGAGGAAATCTATCCAAACCGCGTAAGTTTCCCCGCCCGCCTAATCCTTCCTCCCCATGGATCTCCGGCAGCAGGTGATGGTCAACCAGTTCGTCTACGTGGCGGGATGCCCGACGGAGCAGGCGAAGCAGTTTCTCATTGCGTCCAAGTGGCACTTCGAGGTAAAGCAGTGATGAATGGATTGTAAACAATAACACTAGCGCCGTGGCGTCTCTATAAGCATAACCATTATGGGAAAGTAAAACTACTACTTGCTAATGACGGCGTAAAGATCACTATAGGAATTAACGATTTGTTGTTTATTGTTTTATTATGTTATTTTGTCCACATTGTTTTTTTTATTGTCCGTGCCTTTTTATTGCGTTTCTTTTCCTGCAAATTTATCTATATATTTTTTCTTGATTTTTTTCTGCGCGCATTTCGGTCAGCATCTACGACGCTCACCAATGATAACTTTCATATATTCGCAACAGGTACCTCTGTTCGCGTGTAGTCGCGGAGTTAAATAATTGTTGCATAGGATAACCCACATTTGTATATTTTCTATTTTCTATTGTGTGAAATTTTCTATTCATTAAAAATAGAAATTTTAGTGTTGAGTTGGGTATAGAGTTTAGATTAATCGTACAGTAAAAGTTCTAAGGATCAAAAACGGTGTGGATTATGTTGTTTCACCGTTTGCGTGGCAAATCTGATTGCATACATTCGCATACAATGACGTCGTTGTGAAGCATATCCAAATGTTTTTTACTTTCAGACGGCGCTTAGTATGTTCTTTCAAGAGTCGACCATCCCTTCGTGTCAGTGTCATAACGGCAATCACACTCACTGCCACTATTCGGTAAGTTCTGTCAATTTTACTTTTATTCAACAGTATACTGATATTTTATTTAGCTGCTGTCAACGTTTGCATGTTGCTCTGATCATTTCGATTGAGGAAAAAAATTGGTTTTAAAATCTGATGAGCACTGTAATTAGTCAAGACAATTTGTTGTTGTGTTGAAAAATGTAATTTGCTTACGATTTCAAAATATCAACATTAATTAATGTCTTTTTGTCGATAACATTGCTGGTAACTTTAAGGTTATCACCATCATTATCTCTATTTGATGAAGCGCAACAAAATTGAGCTATCGCTGCCAGTCGGCTTTTGTGTACTCAGAAGTGCCCCTATACGATTATGCGTACTTGAGTTTTGGTTTTTCTCATTGATTACAAGACTTGATGGCCATTGATTTATAGTATTGCTTGTGTGATTTATACTAAATTTGTTCTAATTAGTTGCGCAGTAATACATGAGCTGATTAGCGAAGTTCTTCCTGCATAATTACGCATGTGTCGCTCATACTGATTGGTTTGCTGGAACTATCTGCAATTCTGCATATTTCAGTCGCTATGATTGGTAGCTAGATCTCTTGCTGCTTGTTTCCTTCATTCCGATTGATTGCTGGATCTCTTGTTGCTTGCTTCTCACAATCTGATTTGTCACAAGATCCCTTGCCGCTTGTTTTCTTCATTCTAATTAGTCGTTATCTCTTGCTGCTTGTTTCCCTCATTCCGATTGGTCGATGAATCTCTTGCCGCTTGTATTCCTTATTCCGATTGGTCGCCGCTCCAGGTCTGCACGCCGGCGAACACGCCCGTCACGCCGCCAAGCTTCCCCGACGCGCTCAGCGCCCTCGCCAAGCTCTCCGCCTCCGACAAGACCCCGCCCCACCCCTCGCTCTCCCCCCAGTCGGCCCCTGGGGGAGGCGGCATTGCTCCGTCGCCCCCCCAGCTTAACGCCGGTGTAGAGGCGCGCCCCTGATCACAGATTTCATGATTGTGCTGTGTGGATGACACGGGAGCGGATGACGAGTCTTCTTTAGACACAGTTAATTTTACGTCGACACTATCTGCTGAGTGACGGGGCACTCTGCGGCGTTTAGATGCAGTCGGACAAAATGAGTCAAGCCAACTTTGGGCATGGCGTTTACTGCGTAGCCTATAGGTTATGCGGCGCGTGGCTTTGAGCATGTCGTATTATGCGTCGCCTGATATGAGAACTTTACAGATAGGCGATGCTTGACTTTGGGCGTGGCGTTTGATGCGTAGCCTGATGTAGCTTATACGGCGCGTGGCTATGAGCATGTCATACTATGCGTCACCTGATATCAGTTATGTGGCACTTGTCTTTAGACGTGGTGCGCTGTAAAACATGAAATTTTAGCATGTAATTTTTCAAATTTCGCGAATCGGCAAAACGCGAGAATATTACACGCTTTTGAAAATAAAGCTTCTGAAACTATTTACAATGGGCAGTCCTGAAAACGTGAAAATTAAGAGCAGCACAATTTCTGAGAGGCAAAGTTGCCAAAAAAATATGCTGAAAAAATTCAGTGTTTTGCAGCATTATGCACTGCCTGATATCAGTTAGGCGACGCCTGCATGCCATGATCGGTGACGTTTGACATCCAAATTTGGGCGATTGATGCGATGCCCACTTTAGCGATATATACTTTTCTACCGTCTGTCACGCAGCACTGGTTGAGTGTGATGCAATTGTGAATATAGCGTTATTTATGAAATTATTAGCTTGCGTTTGATTGGATGGAATGATGGCTGCTGTGGATTGGTTGCTGCTTGACGTTTTGAAGTTTGACTGTTTTCAAGCAGCTGGTTTGACTCTCATTTTGAATCAGGTTTATTGTGTTAAACTCAATTCAAATGAATCGATGAATCACAATTTTGTTACTAATAATGCAGAGCAACGATTCATCGTATTATGGCTTGTTTTGCGTGAGCTGGTACGAATCATATTAATTTGCAACCATGAGGCAGTTCAGTGATATCAAGTGTTTAGTGTTTTAGGTATGAAATAAATTGTTGTGGTGTTCTAGGCATTTGAATGCAGAATAGCCCTAGTGTTGTAAAACTGTTTTTGCTAATTGGATAGATAGGAGTGGACTTGTGTTGGCGGTGTTGTGGACTTAATTCGGTTTTTCTTAAATAGTAGAGCTAATGTGAGCTCTATGATGCTCAAGTTTCTGGACATTCAATGTGCTATCACTGCAATCTTTAGCATATTTAATTTTATGGTCAATCTGACAACTTTGTATAAGTGATAAGATCCTTCCACTTCACCCAATTCCACCCCCCCCCTCCCCATTCCCACCTTCCCAGCCTCACAGTTTTAGACACTGTAGGCTTTGGCTAATCTATTATTGCTTTAATCATGTTCAGTTTTTTTGCAACTTTGATGAATAAATTTTTGATAATAAATAACAATGCCCAATGGTCGGACTGCAGACAGAAAGTGTGCGAGTTATACACACTCGCTGTGAGCCTTATGCATTGTTGGCATTGTTGTATCAAGATTTGGTGTGCTTATTTATATAGCAGATTGTCAGCAAAAAACTGGTATTAGTAGTGTATGCCAAAACGGAGGAGTGTGAATATGCTTTTGCTTGTACATAGCTTGTTTTTCGTTTTTGAACATCTTATGCCAGTACATCATGAGGCATTCATTAGTGTTATCCAAGATTTGATACGTGAAAGTATAGGAAATAGAAGGGATGGCTAGATAAAAATTAATTCCATTTGGTGCAAAGTTTGTATAATATTTTATAATGCAAACTGTACTTACTTAATGTATTATTAGGGGAGTGTTAAACCTATGAGGTTTGTCCGAGAAGGAATGAAGATATAATGTCAAAGAATGCCTCTGCGTACTGTTGTGGACATTAGCATCTGCTACCTAATCTTATCAATACACGTTCTATCTTCTCATATAAATGCAATGTTTCTACTGTGACGACTATGGCATTGTTTAAATACAAATTTATTGCTAATTTCATTTTGCTGAATATTATTGAAGAATATACCCTTCCAGAGGGTTTTAAGCTTTTAGTCTGCTACTTACAAAGTCCATGCAGAATTCCCAGTGACTGGGACAAGGGGAAAACCTGGAAATATTAGAGAATTGACTAACAGGGAAATTCATTAATTTATTACCGGTCAGAAAAAAAATTAAAGCACTTTTCAGGCGCTTGTATCGCGAATTTCATTACGATGATTAATTTGGAGAGTTTTATGATATCTTCAGTCTTCAAGGATCAATTTAAACAAGCAAAATCTGTCAAAAAATGCGTTTAAAATATGTTGAAGATCATTTTAATGCACAAAAACGTGAGTGAACTTAATTTAAATGTCCGGTAATGTGAGGGTCTGGCGTAATGCTGAGCAGCATCCTTGTAGGATGAATGAGGTCAAGATTCCTTGAATGTTTTTAAAATGACAACACTAAGTAAAACGTGACGTCATAGACCGATGCCTAGGCGACCTGAGGTTGGTCGCCGACTTGGCGACTTCAGGAATCTATTATGTTTTCTGAGGTCCCTATTACCACGGTAGTACCAACTAACTATCGTTATTTGGAATAATGGCTTAGTTCTATCAGTGTCTGTGTCTGTTAGACATGGCTAGATGTGGCGGCTTTTGTGAGCGCGATCATATCACGATTCTAAACCGAGAGGCACATTGCACAGATTGCAGCTATTGTATGTTAATGAGCATGAATTAAATAACAGCAGAATTAGTTACTGATCATAAATTTTTTCTCTCAGCCGACGCATGGTTTTGGATGACAGTCAAAAAAGTCCACATGTCGCTAAATTTATTTGGACTATTTACGGAATAATGCTGTCAATTCTAAACTTGGGCCTAGTATCTGGTAGACTCTTTATAAATAAGACATCGAGGCTCACAGTGGCGTAGCCAGACTTTTTTGCCAACGGGAGCAAATTTTGAGGGCTTATTTTTTTATTAGGCTTCAGGGGCATACCGATTTTTTTAGCTGGGGCGGTGTTAAAAAAGTAGTTGGATTGTCAGAATGTCAGGCAAAATGTGCACAGAGCGCAATTTTTAAAAAATCGAATTGTGAAGTCTCCAAATGGCGCTATAGGCAAATTGCTGTTGTGCCATCTACCCATTTACCCCGGCCCCCCTCCCATAAAAAACTAGACAAATTTGGACTAATTGGAAAAGTCATTAAAATCATCCAGACCGGAGCAGCTGCTCCAATTGCTCCTATGTAGCTACGCCATTGGAGGCTCATGCCGCATAGAGCAGATAGCTCTGTTATTCAGAATATAAGAAGCTCAAAGTGTTGAATTTATGCACATAGAAATTGTTAAAATAAAAGTATAAATTATATTAAAGGCTTCAGTGCATACAGCATTAAAAGCTGTTTAATTCGTCGAGCGTCATAACGTTTTCTTATAAGCTTTTTAATGGTTTACTTTTTATACCCACACTGGTATAAATCTCTCTGAATTACAAGCACAATTGAATTTTGTTCTTGTCAATCGTGAGTATAGCCATTTTATGTTCTAACTGTTAAGTGTCACGATAGATTAACATACGTCAAGTTTCATGCAATTTATACGAAGCAGAATATCAGTTAAATTTATGATTTTGGCATTACCAAAATACTTGCAGCACTAGTACTGTTTCACAATTCAGATTAGCAGATCTGTCAAAATAGAAGAGAATTAATTTTGTCAAGTTTGAGAGAATGTAATACAAATGAATAAATGTATGAAAAATATAACCAAAATATAGGCTGCATGATATTGCAGCTATAATTTGAAAACTTCCTCTTTTATTTCCCCATATTGCACGATATAGTAGAAATTCCTGATAATCAACTGTGTTGAAAGTTTTAAGTGATTATAATTGTTTGTTTGTGATGATAAAAAAAATTAATATTAATAGTTTGAAGCGTTTGCTGTGTGTAGTTGAAAAACTAAGACTCAGTTTTTCCATCAAGTGTTAAAATTTAATCCGAGGTCATGACGTCACCACACCCAAAGAGCGCGCTGAACGCTTGATCTATGGTTAATTTAGCGCCATGTTATTGGTTTTTGCAGACTAAATCTTGGATTAAAATTTTAACACTAGATGGAAAAACCCGGCCTTAAATATTTCGGCCATTTGTTCCTTAGGTGTGCAACAGTTACTTTACTGTACAATATTTACTGTAAGCAGTGTGGTGTAACGGTGTGGTGTAACGGTACACTGGACTTACACCGTGCATTGCATTTTGAAAACTTTTCTACATTTATACTTTTTTACAGCAGAACTTCATGTGTTGGTTGCGGTTGTACATTTTGTCAAAAGTTGCACACTTCTCACTCTACGGGCTAGTTTCTCCAACACGGATTTAATGGCGGTTCAGGATTTAGCCTATGCAAAAAGATAGCTTAAATCCTGAACCACCATTAAATTCGTGTTGGAGAAACCAGCCCTACGTGTAGCACCTAGTACTCTGCAGCATGATCTTACATAACATTGTTGGTCTGCTGATAGAGCTCGGACATTACTGCAAAACATGAAATTTTTGTTGCGTGTTATTTTTTGGGTTTTTGTCTTTCAGAAATTTTGCTGCACTTAATTTTCGAGTTTTTTTGGGACTGTACATTATATAGGCAATTCTGCGGGTGTATTTTTGCTGCACGTAGTTTTGGTGAATTTGCCAAATTCGTGAAGTTTGCCCAAATTATATGCACGAGAAAATTTCATGTTTTACAATGTATTAAATTATTCATTGAGATGTGTGTTGTATTTCTGCTAAGTTGCAGCAATAAATAACGATACACAATGCACGTCGTGTGCATGAAATGATAATTTGTTCAAAGTGCTGAATTGATCATGATTATTGATTGGGTGCTTCTAGGCAAAATTAGATGGGGCGTCGAATTCTGTTGCACATGGGTTAAGCTCTTTGAAGATTTGTGAGTGTAATTGAATCGTGTTACGTGTCCAAAACCCATGACGTGGTGGGGAGGGGGGGGTAGTGTTGGTGCTGGAGTAGAGCCAATCTGACGGCGTGCGGCGGCAACCGTTGCTTCTTCCGGAGATAAGATTGGGGGGGAGGGCGGGGGGCCCTGAGAAAGTACGATGAG